>JABTTQ020001908.1:600000-818545 GCA_016081115.2 Rehmannia glutinosa
TATTGTAACGCCCAATACTCATATTTGATTTTTAAAATATCAACTTATTATGAGTTGTACCAAGATAAGCTAACAAATTACAGCTTTTGCAAGTTGTGTGTAAAAAACGTTATAAGAATGAGCCAAGTGCCTGAATAATGATTCATGATGAACTCATAACCTATCATGATAATAAACTACATAGGAAACTAAGATAAATTGTATATATGTCATCCCATTTTCCTGATATTGTACAAATCAGATAATTTGATAATGAAAGCCATTCAATGACAAATGAAAGAAATATAATGTATTAACTTATAGAGATTCTGTACCTACAGGCAATGTAAAGGCAAGCAGCCTCTACTTGCTCTTTCCTGCGCCCCCTTGTGAAGTTGCGCTCCACTGCTATCTATTAAAGCAACAATAATTGCGCATAAAAACTGTTAATCAACAGAATTTCTAGAAACACAGATGTCGCAATAAAGAGCTTATACCGTATAAAAGGCTACAGCTGCGTTAATTATGAAAGTACCACCATCAATTCCCAAGCTATTACTCATATGATATATTCCATCTCTAGCTGCAATGACCGAGGAAATTACATGATATATTTAAAGAGGTCAAATAACTAAGGGTAAATCTCATGAAGACAATCAAATTACATATTAAAGTGGTAAATACACACAACCAAAGTTTATCTATCATCGATATATTTTCCTTTCAGTACATTTTTATAATTTATAAATTACTAAAATTACTAAAATGCACGAAATAAGTAACAAATAAACATACCTTCATACAGTATTCTCTCGCGAGAAACTGAATATTCATTCTCGATCGTCTTCACGAAAGTCCCTGACAATTGACTCTATGGAAAATTGAGTCAATTAATATAGAATACAAACACACTTTAATGAAAATGAATATACAGTAACACATGCATTATTGATTAAACTTCTTCCTCTATCCTGTTTCTACTCAGCAGTCCAATAAATATAGACTATATCGGGTTTTAGGATTAAGCAAAAGGAAGGTAACTAGCGCATTAATAAAAAGAATTGGAGCGGAAAAGATGAAATAACAATGCCAAAGGCAAATTCTTTATTCCATGGGCTTCCACACTATGTTTTATTGCTCACCTTTTATCAGGTTTCCAAATCCTTTAAAATTCTGATGCCAGTCAAATTCGATGTTAAATGTTCATATGAAAACAGAATCAGAAATTTAGAAATATCCAAAAGCTGTTCAGTGGCTAGTTACATAATATGCGACGCGGGAAGAAATTAACAGAGTAAACCCACAACCAACAGGAAAATGCTTGAGATAACAACAATAACATGAAAGATACCAATTACGCAAATTCAGAAATAGTCTGCAATGACCAGATCAATATCTACCAAAACTGGTCCTAACTAACCACTTAACGAGAGAATAGGCAGGCATATTTCTGATCATGAGTAACCTAGACTTTTGAGTCAAAAACATAAACATGAGAAGTACAAAAACAAGAGCAAACCTGTCCACCAGCGTTTTTTACAAATGTGGGCTCCTGTGAAAAGTTATCCTCATCGAGAACTCTTCCACAAAGTGAACAACATCTGTTTATTTATAATAATTCAAGAACTTCCCTTCAGTATAATTAAATGTGTAACAAACTCAATGAACATACATGTTGTTTCTTTACAAAAATTAACAAGAAATTTAGACGAATCAAAGGTAAAACGAAATCCGAAAGCCTTACATTTTGCCCTCCACATGATCAGGTCGAGTGATATTTTTCGCGCAGTTACTACACCAAACCATACTCCCACACCCTGAATTCAATCAAACATCATTAATTAATGAATTAAAAAAAACGATAAATCGAAAAACAATTAAAAGTCGCCTCTTTTATCAAAAGGATTGCAGAATATTAGAAGATTGAGCGGACCGGCGACGTAATGGCGACAAAACCCAATCACCGACGACCTCCGGCGGTCGATTGACGGATTGAAAATCCCAGTTATCAAATTACTTCACAGGAAGCTGATCTTAGGGTTTTGGCGGGATGGAAACAGAGATAGGGTTTATAACCGTTTTAAGGTAGTATCATTGCAGTATTAAATAGTTGAGTGAATTGCAATTTACTTGGGAATTTGTACTCTAGGGATGCGTTTGGTTACGTTCCTGTGATGGGGTGGATTAATTATCATTGATCATTGAAATGGCTTATCGAATGGAAAACAATCAAACATATTAACTTTTTGATCTTCAAATTGGGCTTTTGATATCTAGCCCATAAAACAATAAGAAGTTTGGTTGGGCTTTTAAAATCACAATCCTGGTTGGGTCTTTTACCTATATGGCCTCAATTTTATATTGATTAACCAAATTTACCCCGAATCAAAATTTCCTTATTATTTTATAAAAATAAATTCCTTTGTATTTCATAACTGAGGGCTAAAAAGGTAATTCACTTTTTAATAAGGTAATGCCTTAATCTCTTGTTAAGGTGGATATTGGATCCGGGCGGTGTGGGATACAATTATACAATTTCCAGGTTTCCGGATTATTGTAATTATATGTATATTTATTTATCTAAGTATTTTATAAACATGCTTTTCATTATTAATATAATTATCAAGATATGATATAAATAGTTTTGAATACAAGAGATATTTTTATATTTCAAATAATATTGTATAAATTATAAATGACTGAGTTAATGTAATTGGATAATACATTAAATTCAAATTAAAAAGAAACTATCCTAATATTTAATTTTGTAACTATAAAATTATTATAACGATAATGTTTGAAACTTCACCATAGTTTTTATACCTTATGATGATTCACTAACAATGAAACTTTATTACTAATATTTTATGAAATTATTAAAATTTAATTTAGAAACATATTATATATATTTCTATTTCTATAATGTATAGAAATTTCATAGTAAAGTGTATTAACTAATAAAAAAAAAGTGTCCTATAAGAGTAGCTTTTAATTAAAATAGGCAAAAACTTGTATTAGATGGTTTTATGACTATATCTATGAGACGGTCTTATGACTATTCTATGAGACGGATCCTATATGTAAATAGAATTTCACCCAAACACAAACAAAAAAAATCATACTTTTTGTATTTTGTAGGATTAGTCTCATAAAACCTAAGTTCATTAAAATATGCTAAATGGGAATATGGTCAATTAAAAAGTTGGTTTTAAGTTTAAGTTCAACAAAATTCTGAGAATTAAGGTGATTTTCTTTTCGAACAACAAAGACTCGTTACCAAGAAATCCACAATCTCAATTCCAATAAATCCAAAAGTAGTAAAGGAATCACCATGTTTGATGAAAAAAATTGTATCGGAAAAAACAGGAGTGTAGCCAGCCCGCATTATTATCTCTAGTCCAAATTTTTTTTCTCCTTAGTTCAACTATTTTTTCCTCTTAAAAAAAAATATATAATTTATTTTTTCATTATTTTTTCATAGAAAAACGGGACAAAAAAATTTGGGGTGCACGCTACGTAGGGGTGTCAATTAGGCCCATCGGGTCGGGGTCGGGTTTGGTTTCGGGTCGATTTCGGGTTATGCTCAAAATGCATCAAAAAATAAGTAAAAAAATAAAACAACTACATTTTAGACAAATTGGTAACTTCGTGTCGGGTTCTCGTGTCGGGTCAGGAATTGACACCCCTAGCGCTACGCCCCTGGGAAAACTCACTCAGATATTCCACATAACTTCAAAAATTAGTTTCAATTGGAAACCTAAAAAAACACCAGGTATATTATTAGCAACAGTTATTAACTAGATGAAAATAATCACAATAGAACACATAATAATTCTGATAACTTGTAGTTCTCAAAAAAACAAAAAAAAAAAATCTCATAACTTGTACCAAAACTACAAGACCTATATATACAAACACAATTAGAAAGAGATTGCCTGAATTAGAGAATTTGGGCACGAGATAATTAACAACGGATAATCTGTCGTCAGATAAATTAAAATTAAAAAAAAAAAAAACGACAGTGTATTCATTACCACTAGAGATGGACGACGCAGTTGGTTGAAGTCGAAGCAGACTCACTCGGAGGCGGATCTCAATTTTTTTTTAAATTGTTAAAAGAAACCCTGAACTGACTAGTAGTAGTGAACTAATCAAATAATTAATAAAATATATTTAATAAACTATTATAATTTAAAACATATATACGGGGCAGGCAGGGCGCGTCTAGTTGGGCCCGGTACTCGCCCCGGACCCGGCCGCATCCCTAAGATAAATACATTACCCACCATGTACCCGACTACCCGCTTAGGTGGGTTTGGAAGTTGGAACCACTTTGTACAAGTTTAAACCCGCCTCATTGTCACCCATATATAAGAGCCTATAAAATATAGGTCCAACCTTAAATTTTTAGAATCGGGTTAGGTTTGGCCCTTTTAGTTATAGATGCCAAATCCGTCGTTACCTAGCTACAGATAACATTTTGTGGCTAAAGAGGGTGTTTGGCTAAGTTTATTTAAAACATCTTATAAGCTCCTACATCTGATAAGTTATTTTAATAGCTTATAAGCTCTTAAACATCTTATAAGCTGTTTTTAAAAGCTTATAAGATCGGCCAAACACCCTCTAAATGTTGTTATAAATCTCTCTTTTTCCTACATATTAACAATGGAAATTTTTCCGTCGCAAAATCCATCGGTAATCCATCGTTAATTACACACAATTTTCGTTATAATTTTAAATCCTATTTTTGTCGGAATTTATTCATTAATCCGTTGTTATTTAGCTACGGATAGTGTCCATTGCTAATTCTCGATTTTCTTGTACAATAAATTTTAAATAAGTAATTTAGATTTGAGTTAATTGATCAAATTGATTAGACAGGTTGAATATAAATATATATGTATTAGTATTAAATTATTAACAAAAACTTGGGTTATACCGTCTAACGGGTCTTTTGCCGTTAGACATATCCAACTCAACCCAGATTGTTTTGTAATTTCATGCACCAATGATATTTTTGTGATATTTTGGGGCGGTGTCATATGATCATCGGACCGGTGGCAATTTTGTAATATTAGAGACCGTTAAAAGTATTAGTTTTCCCCTGAAAAATATTAATATTACTTCTGAAAAGTATTAGTAGTACATCTGAAAAGTATTAGTAATCAACTAATCCCCTTGGACAATATTTTTTAGTAGCTCTCATGAAAAATATTTATTTTTTGCCTCAAAATTATTGGTAGTCCACTTAAAACGTATTAATTGTCCCTTTAAAAAGTATTAGGCAGTGACATAATATTAGGCAACCCTCAAAAGTATTAGTTTTTCCCTTGAAAAGTATTAGCAATCCCATGGAAAAGTATTGGAAATCCCCTGGAAACAGGGACGGACGCATAAATTTATTCTTGGGGAGGGGGGCAAAACCCAAGGGTGGCCCTGGGGCGGTGCAGGTGGTGCCACCGCACAGAGCGCTCCTCCAGCAAGGGCCCCCGAAGTTTTTTTTATATATATGTATCCAGTTTGGAGTTTTATCAACAATTTACTTGTGTAGGCGGAGATCCGGTATTTTCTAAATCTTTATGTAAGGAATTACAAAAGAAGTTCTTTAAGAAGGATTGGTCCACGAAATATGAACCGAAGACTAAACCTTGATATACCCCGGAACAATACATTTTTTTTCGACGAGACATATTGGTAGCCTCGGATCATTTGATTGGACTAAAATTTGGAATGGGTACACTTATAAGTGACAAAAATACAAGATGGATGATTGGCATGGCCCTTGTTTCACACTTTGAAAGGTCATCAGTTCAATTCTTTAGTAGTTACAAAATTGAATTTATTTTCCAATTTCTATCTCTAACTTTTTTTTTTTTTGGCAATACAAAACAATAACTTTGCATTGTCTTTGATCTCAATTGAGAGTGAATTTCAGGAATTAATTGGTTATGAAAGATTGATTGATGACTTGTAGATACAAATGCAGAAGGTCAATTTTTCATAGCTAATTCATTAATAGTTTTTTTTTGGTCTTTCTCTATGGTAAATTATATTAAACGATTTTTTTAACTTTATTTTAATGAGACGAAAATGTTAAAGTTGGAGTATGATAATTTTGTATTACTAAAACAAGTATTTTATATGTTAAATTAATGGAATTACACAAGGGCCCCCATTATTATTTTTAGCTTCAGGCCCTTCGAAACCTTGGACCAGCTATGGCAAAATCAAATCTAATATAAATAAAAACAAAACATAGAAGTTTTTATAAATAAATCACATGGAAATGGGGGGAGGAGTATGATATTTTGCTTTATATTTATATATAATATATTAATTTATTAAATAATATATAATAGTGGTTTAATGGCAAAGTGAGGGGGGGCATGTGTTCGTCCTTGCCTGGAAAAGTATTAGTAACTCCTAAAGCAGTTTTTTTAGTAATCATCATGAAAATTGAAAAGTATTGATTTTTTCCTGCAAAAGTATTAGTATTCCCCCTAAAACGTATTAAGGGCATCCACAACGGTGGGTGCATTTCTTACAAATATTTGTGGGTCCATTAGTCCACATCATCAATCAAATATCCAACTCTCCTAAATATCTCACAACTCACAATCAAATATCCAACCAACCACATATTTATGGGTCCCACTATTACTTCATTAATATTTTGACAATATTTTTATTAATATCTTTAGTTTATATTAAATTGATTTTAAAAAGAAAAAGTAGCAAAAGTTGTTTTTTTAAAAGAACCAAAAGAGTTTAAAAGTAAAAAAGCTGAAGCATTTTAAAGTTGAAAAGGACTTTGGTGTCTTCCCACGCGTGGGTGCACCACACTTTCTCTTTGATTTCAGTCGTGTTGCTCACGCCAGGTAGGTGCAATTTTTTTTCATTTTTTTTTTTGATAGAGAAATGTCTGAGCATAAGTTTTGCTCCGGACATTTGCCAACTCATCAAAATACCCCCCCTTACAATGGTAACTGAATATTTCATTGGGATATTTGGAGAAATATCCTCTCCAAATGCCCCCTACCGTGGGTGCCCTAATAATCTTATTGAAAAGTATTAGGTTTTTCGATTAAAGATATTTTAGTATTTATCCTAAAAGTATGTAATCCTCCCAAAAAGTATTAGTATCCCTCCTAAAAAATATTAGCAGCGGCCAACGGATGTTATTGTTGTGGTATTAGTGGTGTGCGGGTCAATAGGCAGCTTGACCACGAAGTCAGGCATTTGGACCCGTCTAACGGATTAGATCAGTTAGAAGGTCTGACAGAAGACTAAATCATTTCGTAATGACAAAATTATGTAGTAGGGAGAGATGTTTTATTTATTTATTAGTTACTTATTTCATTATAATTAAAAGGGATACTAATGAGTGATTGTTCCCCAATTTATTCTTGGAGTGATTTGAACTGATAATTAAAAAAATTATAAATATTGATGCTGTGTTTTAATGCAGATCACTCCAAGTCAATAGTGTTGATAAAATCCTTCTTTCCAAGGGGGAAGACTTCAAGTCTTCTTCTCCGGAAGTTGGAAATTCTTCGATTGGAAACTTGCCTGCACACACGCGCAAACGTTAGAGGGCCCCGAGGGTTGTCCCAGGGAGGCCTACCCGACGCTGATTGGTGTGAGTTTTGCATGTCTTTTAAGGTTTAATATTGACAAAAATGGTGATTAAACATGCATAAACTCATATGAAATGGTTAGTATTCACTCTTTGTGGGAAAGATGTTATGCTTTGCTCGTTTTGAAAAATTTAACGATATTTGAATAAATTGGGAGACAAATACGAGCATAGAAAAGAAGAAACACCACAAATGAGGCAAAATAGAGGACAAATGGGTAGGACGCGCGCCTGAGCGCGACCCGTGCGCCCCTGGAGATGAATTATTGAAGGTAAGGCAATGCGCACGGGTAGCCCGTGCGTACGTGCACCACCCATGCGCCACTGAGACTTGGAAGTTGGCTACGGCAATGCGCACGGGTAGCCCGTGCGTCTACGCACGACCCGTGCGCAGGTTGGTGAAAAGCAGGACTCGGCCTACGGCATGACGCACGGGTAGCCCGTGCGCCCACGCACGACCCATGCGTCCCTGCTGTAATGCAGTACCATGACAATAATGTGCCCTAAAACTTTCTAAAAGGTATATAATCACTTTTTGGGGCGCACACCAGAGGACATTCTGATTTTTTGGCTATAGAACACAAGACAAAGGTTCATTCTTGGAAGAATATATCAAGGAGACAATCGGGTTGCATCGGAGCTCAAGGAACGGAGATACATCGAGAGATTGTCGACTTTCCTAAGTTTTTCTTGCTTATCTTGTAGTTTTAATCTTTCATTTTAGTTTGTCATGACTTTGAACAATTTGTTTATGAGTTGTTTCGACATCATGTGTAGCTAATCTCTTTAGATTTCCGGGTTTTTGGAAGTAGATTAATGAACTCTTGTGGAATATTTTAATCTTAGTTGAAGTTATTGTCTTGAAGCCTATTTGAGTACTTTGAGCTTATTCTCGTTTTATCACTTGATCAATGATTTAACTTGTTTGATATATTGATTCATAATTCGAGAGATGAGTTTCAATATTAGATCTTGAGTACTCAACACAAATATTTGCATGAATCGAGAGGTTTGTAAATATTTGTGAGGACATTTGATCTTTTAAACTTTTGGGAGTTGAATACTTCATGTTGAGTAGAGATGCTAGCATAGGTATTTCAATCTACGTTTTATATGCATCTCGAGAGGGAGGATAAAATATTTTCGTGATCGTCTTATAGGAATATTGATAATAACTTGACTTTGATTAAATCGGACAACAAGAGGGATATTAATAGAAACCTTAACCCGGGAATCCATTTCATCATCTTGATATTTCTATTATTTGCATTGTCTTAATCTTGTGTTTTTAGTAAGTCCTAATTGTCTTAATCTCACAACAACCATCATTTTACGACCGTCTAAATAAAAATAAGACTATCTTAGCTCAATACCTAGCATATTAATTTATTAGTCTCCGTGGATACGACCTTGCTACCCTTTTCTATATGTACACCGTACACTTGCAGTGAGCTAAAAATAAAGGCGAACAAGTTTTTGGCGCCGTTGCTGGGGAAGAATACAATTTTTGGTGCTAATATTGCGATAGATAGAATTATTCTTAATTTAGACATTTTTTTATTTTCTCAATATTTTTGGTTAACTTAAATCCTTCATTATTTGACTTGTTTCTTTTAGTTTGGTCTAGGTAGTGCATGAACACTCGCTCTAGGCGAGGAGATTTAATACCGCTCATACCGGAAGTTGAGGCTTTCGCAAGGAGAATTAGTGCAACTACTAGACGGGCTGAAAGACAACAAAATCAGAATATGGGGGACGTGGACGAAGAAAATAGAGGTAACAATGGGATCAACGAGTACCAATATCGGTTCCACAGCAAGCTATTTGTGATTACTTTCGACCTCAAACGAATCGTAATTACGGTGGTATTACTCATATACCAATAAATGCCAACAACTTCGAGCTTAAACCGGCACTGATCAACATGGTACAACAGAACCAGTTTGGGGGTTTCGCAACTGAAGATCTTAATTCTCACCTTGCACATTTCATCCAAATATGCAATACAATAAAAATGAATGGAGTTTCGGATGACGCCATAAGATTGCGCCTATTCCCTTTCTCTTTAAGGGATAAGGCGAGGAATTGGTTGGGTACTTTGATGCAAGGAAGTGTGAGCACATGGGACGATTTGAGCCAAAAGTTCTTGTTTAAATTCTTTCCACCGAGCAAAACTTTGCAGCTCAAAAGCGAAATTACTCAATTCCGATAGTTTGACTCCGAGCCTTTGTACGAGGCTTGGGAACGATTTTGGGATTTGTTAAGAAGATGTCCACAACATGGCTTTCCGGAAGATCAACAATTATGCTTCTTCTACAATGGTTTAATGGGGGCAAACGAGGGCCTTTGTTGATGTCGCAGCGGGAGAAGCATTGTTGGCAAGGTTTCCACAAGACGCCTTAAACCTTCTTGAAGAAATGGCTATGAACAGTTACCAGTGGCCGTCTGAGAGATCCAATGTACAATGAGTAGCTGAAATTTCGGATTCAGACCCAATTAAGGCGTTGACTGCGCAAGTGGCGGCATTGACAACACAATTGAGTGTTTTCACGAAAGGGCCAAAAGCAAGCACGAGCACGGGTAGTGAATCTCTTCTATATCTGACGGAGGAGGTCAATTATGTGAATAACCGGAATTTCAACAATTTCCAGAACAATTCAAACCCAACACACTACCATCCGGGATTGAGAAACCATGAAAATTTTTCCTATGCCAATACAAAGAATGTGTTGCAACCACCGTCGGGATTTAATGCATCAAATGGGGGTGCTAATGTAGAAGGTAAATCATCTTTGGAAGATGCACTCACATCATTCATAAATCAATCAAATGCATTCATGAGTGACACGAGGAGTCGCTTCGCTAGGCAAGATTCTAGGATGGATAAGATGGAGTTACAAATGACCCAAATGACAAGTTCGATAAAGAATATTGAAACTCAAGTGGGCCAATTGGCTACAATTGTTGGTGGGCAATATCAAAAGGATCAATTTCCGAGTAACACAGAAGTTAATCCTAAGGAACAATGCAAGGCTATTCGGTTAAGGAGCGGTACGGAATATGAGGGGCCTAAAGAAAAATCGAGAAATTTGAAAATTTCGGGCGAAGCATCCAAGGCGGGAGATGTTGAATCGGTAATGAAAGATGGTGTCGAAGTCGATGGGGAAAAAGAAAGACAAGAGGAGGAACAAACATGGGCTGAGAAGCTTAAATCATCGTCTAACTCTAATATATCTAAATTGCCTATCTCTCTTCCTTTCCCTCAAAGATTTCAAAAGAAAAAACTTGATGATCAATTTGCAAAATTCCTTGATATATTTAAGAAATTGCACATTAACATTCCTTTTGCAGACGCACTAGAGCAAATGCCAAATTACGCAAAATTTCTTAAGGATGTTATGTCGAAGAAGAGGAAGATGACAAGCTTTGAAACGGTGAATTTGACAGAAGAATGTAGTGCGATAATCCAAAGGAAGCTACCACAAAAATTGAAAGATCCGGGGAGTTTCACTATCTCTTGTGCTATTGGTGGTAACTTCTTTAATAAAGCATTGTGTGATTTAGGGGCAAGTATTAATTTGATGCCTTTGTCCATTTTCAGGAAGCTTGGACTAGGCGAAGTGAAGCCAACCACGGTGACATTGCAACTTGCGGACCGATCACTTACATATCCAAAGGGAATTATAGAAGATGTGCTAGTAAAAGTTGATAAATTTATATTCCGTGTGGATTTCTTGGTTCTTGATATGGAAGAAGATCGCGATGTTCCATTGATACTTGGATGTCCATTCCTTGCTACCGGGAAAACCTTAATAGACGTACAAAAAAGAGAGCTCACTTTACGGGTTAATGATGAGCACATTTTATTTTCTATATATAAGGCAATGAAATTTCATGATACGGTGGAGAATTGTCATTTTTTAGATATAGTTAGTTCATGCATTGAGGATTATGTTGATCATACATTGTCTACGGATGATTTAGAATTTGGTCTAACCCACTCGTGCTCAATGTCGAGTGTTGTGCTTGATTTTGATAACCAAGATTTGTACGACTATGTTTGTGCCTTAGACCATATGCAGGAACTACCTAGGAGTGCAAGAGGCGAGAACACAAAGTTGGAAATAATAGGGTCAAACCTACAGCAAGCGTCCACGCACGGGCAACCCGTGCGTGATGCCGAAGCAAAAACTTAGACCCCTGAAGAGCGCACGGGCCGTGTGCCGGAGCACGGTTAGCCCGTGCGTGATGCCGAAGGGAGAACTGAAGTCAGGGGATCACGCACGACCCGTGCGCCTGAGCACGGGCAACCCGTGCATGACCCTGAAACAACAATGTCGACTCCGGAACTCAAGCAATTACCCGAGCACCTCACATATGCATTTCTTGTGGCGAATATTGCAAACCCGGTAATCGTTTCATCTCTTCTCACTCCTACTCAACTTGATAAATTGTTAAGGGTTTTATGAAAACATAAGTCGGCACTCAGATGGTCTATAACTGATTTAAAAGGCATAAGTCCATCCATTGTAATGCATAAAATTCGGATGGAAGATGTTTATAAACCATCAGTGCAAAACCAAAGACGACTAAACCCTATCATGCAAGATGTGGTTAGGAAGGAAGTGTTGAAATGGTTAGATGCTGGGATCATTTATGTTTATCTGATAGTTCATGGGTAAGTCCGGTACAAGTGGTGCCGAAGAAAGGGGGTAACAGTCGTGAAAAATGAGAATGAAGAATTGATTGCTACTAGAATTGTTAACGGGTGGCGAATTTGCATTGATTATAGAAAACTTAATGATGCCACTCGAAAAGATCATTTACCCCTCCCCTTTATAGATATGATGTTGGACCGTCTAGCAGGTTATGATTATTATTGCTTTTTAGATGGTTATTCCGGGTACAATCAAATCATGATTGCGCCGGAAGATCAGGAAAAAACAACATTTACATGTCCTTATGGCACATTTGCATTTCGCCGCATGCCATTTGGCTTATGTAATGCACCCGCCACTTTCCAATGATGTATGATGGCTATATTTCACGATCTTATTGAAAAAGTTATGGAGATGTTTATGGAAGATTTCTCTGTGTTTGGTGACTCTTTTGATAATTGTCTTCACAATCTTTCCTTAGTCTTGCAGCGATGTGAAGAGACCAATCTTGTACTCAATTGGGAAAAGTGTCATTTTATGGTACACGATGATATTGTACTTGGTCATTGAGTCTCTTCTGCAGGTTTGGAAGTAGATCGGGCAAAGATTGTAGCGATCGAGAAGTTACCACCTCCTACAAACGAAAAATCCATTCGGAGTTTCTTGGGTCACGCCGGATTCTATAGAAAGTTTATCCATGACTTTTCAAAAATTTCTAAGCCTTTGAGTCAATTGCTAGAAAAAGATGTTGCTTTCAATTTTTCCAATGATTGTTTGCAGGCATTTGAAACTTTGAAAAAGGCATTGGTGACCGCACCTATTCTTGTTGCCCCAGATTGGAGCCAACCGTTTGAATTGATGTGTGATGCGAGCGATTTTGCGGTAGGGGCTGTTCTCAGTCAAAAGAGGGAAAAGTTGTTTAGATCCATCTACTATGCTCGTAGAACTTTAGACAGTGCTCAACAGAATTACACCACCACCGAGAAAGAGATGTTGGCGATTGTTTTCGCATTTGATAAATTCCGATCATACTTGATTGGAATGAAAACGATTGTTCACACCGATCATGCGGCCATCAAATATCTTTTTGATAAGAAGGATGCGAAACCAAGGTTGATTAGGTGGATCCTATTATTGCAAGAATTCGACGTGGAAATCAGTGACCGGAAGGGATGTGAGAATGTGGTGGCAGACCACTTGTCTATGATTGAAAATCAAGAGGAGGCAAAAAGAGGTACGGAATTAATAAATGAGGAATTTCCAGACGAACGGTTACTCATGGTAGAGGCAAAATTCCCGTGGTATGCGGACTTTGTCAATTATTTGGCTGCGGGAGTTTTGCCTCCAAATCTATCGTCATATCAAAAAAAGAAGTTCTTCCACGATGTCAACTTCTATATATGGGATGACCCTCTACTCTTTAAGAGGTGCGCGGATAAAATCATCAGAAGATGCATGCCTCAAGAAGAATGGGAGGGAGTCCTACAACAGTGTCATTCCTCACCCTTTGGAGGACATTTTGGTCTGACTCGCATGGCGGCGAAGGTATTGCAAAGTGGGTTGTACTGGCCCACTTTATTTAACAATTGTTATTTGTATGTGCAACAATGTGACATGTGTCAAAGGATGGAAAATATTTCCAGGAGACACGAGATGTCGATGACAAATGTAATTGAAGTTGAATTGTTCGATGTATGGGGGATTGATTTTATGGGCCTATTTCCATCATCTTCAGGCTATCAATATATTCTACTTGCGGTGGAGTATGTGTCCCGTTGGGTGGAGGTGATTCCTTCACAAACAAATGACGCCCAAGTTGTGATGTGGTTCCTTAAGAAAAATATATTTACTCGATTCGGCACTTCAAGAGCTTTAATTAGTGATGGAGGGTCACATTTTGTAAATAAATTGATGGGCAACTTGTTGGCAAAATATGGGGTGAAACATAAAGTTGCATTGACATATCATCCTCAAGCCAATGGGCAAGCCGAAGTGGCCATCCGGGAGATCAAACAGATTCTTGAGAAGACGGTGAACATCAACCGTAAGGATTGGGCATTGAAATTAGATGATGCTCTATGGGCATACCGGACTGCATATAAGACACCGTTGGGCATATCTCCATATCAACTTGTTTTTGGGAAGTCGTGCCACTTGCCGGTAGAGTTGGAGCACAATGCATTTTGGGCAGTCAAGAAACTAAATCTGGATTTTCAAAAGGTGGGTGAAGAGAGGTTGCTCCATCTAAATGAGATGGAAGAATTTCGGGATGAAGCTTACGAAAATTACCGAATTTACAAAGAAAAAACCAAAAGGTGGCATGACAAAATGATTAAGAAACGAGAGTTTTTACTGGGAGAACCAGTTCTCTTGTACAATTCACACCTTAAACTTTTCCCTGGAAAACTCAAATCTAGGTGGTCGGGGCCATTCGTGATAAAGAAAGTATTGAATCCTCCCGGAGTCGTGGAATTGTTAACAAAAGACGGTGAGACTTTCATGGTAAACGGACAGAGGATTAAGCATTACTTCCACCGAGGTAACCAAGCAGAGGTGACATCCATCACCTTGCGAGACCCGTGACGGAACGAAAAAAGACGTCAAGCTAAAGACGTTAAATATAGCGCTTGTTGGGAGGCAACCCAACGGTTTTTGGTGTAGATTTCATTTTTGTTTGTGTGTTCTGTTTTAATTTTGTGTGAAAAAAAATTTGAAAATGCCTGAGTATTGCTGCCCAGGGACGCATGGGTAACTCGTGCTTATGCACACCACTCGTGCGTACCTGGAGGGGGAACCAGTCGAGCTACAACAATGCGCACGGGTAACCTGTGCGCCTATGCGCGGCCCGTGCGCACCTGGAGGAACTGAACTTTTGATGGCTCAAAAGCTACCTTTAAAACCGTAGGCAAGTGCACCTATCGTTTTATAGTATAGATTATTGAGTACCGAGTGTCATTCCCACGAGGATTATAAGTACTAATAATTACCGTCTTTTTGTTATTTAATCTAACAATTTTTAGAGTTTTTGTTTGATAAAGAATCTAAATTATCGAAGTGTAAAAACGAAGTAAAATTTGTAGAATAAGAAATCAAGAGATAGAAGTGTGTTTGAATGTAAATCCCTCTAGAATGTTTTTGTGATTTGACAAGTTAAAAGATTCAACCATAAGCCCTTAAGCAAAAACCAACCTCTTTTAATAAAATCTCACGTCTTGTGGACCGTAGAAATTCCCAATTTAAGTTAAACCCTTTCTCAAGGCGAAAAACTTCTAATCTCAAGTTGATTAATCGAAATCTCTTTCTAGTTAAAACCCCAAGACAAACATTATAACGATTTGTGAATTCCCATATTAGGTTTGACCCTAATCCGGAAGATTTATGTCGTCCTATATCTAGGATTGCATGCAACTCTTTTCACTTATATAGTTCTATTTCACCATGAATCTCTCGATTTCCGGATGAAAAATAAACTTCAAATCAATATTGCGCATATATCAATTCGAATGAACGAAGCATAATATAAGTGAATCACACAAAATATGAAGATTTTATTAAAAACATACACACCTTAATCACAAATCCATTCTAGAGTTCATTACATTCAAACACTAGGAGTTTTAGCTACACATGCTTTTGACACAAGAATAAATTACACAAGAAGATGTAAACATTGTAGACATGGTGTACTTATCTTTATCAAAATCTCAATTGACTTGATGATGTTGCTCCAAGCCTTCTTCCCCATTGTTGCCTCAAGCTTACTCTCCAAGACCTCTTGATCCCAATTCCACTCAAAATGTTAAACACTATGAATCTCTCTATGAATGAATATTACATGAATCTCTAAAAAAATTATTTTCCAACTCAAACTCTTGGCTTTTATAAGCACCATCTTGTGAAATACCATATTAACAAATGCCCCATTTCCATGCTTGTTAGTTGAATCATTGTGTGCACATTCATGGTTGAGTTGGTTGAATCATTGTATACACATGATGATTGAGGGAATATGGGGACATGTTGCAGCAAAATTGGGTGTTAAAGGTGTATAAAAGTGGTCAAAAGGCTTGGTAGATGAGTTTTCCATAAATTTCACATGGAAAAGTTGCAAAAAGGGTCCCGGACACGCGCGTGTCGGCGCAAAGACGGCTGGCCGTCGCACAAATTTTTCTCGAAAATTGCGACACGGCCCGTGTCGTGTGACACGGCCAGGCCGTGTTGTGCGACACGGCCGTGTTGTACAACACACGCCAGGTCGTGTTCGAGCCTGTTTTGTGCGGTTTTTCCTCCTCTTTTGATCCCCTTCAACATGGCCGTGTTTGGCGACACGGCTTGGCGTTTTGGACCCTTTTTCCAATTTTTATCCAATTTATTTCTTCTTTTTTTTTTGAACATGGCCATGTTACTTGTCACCAAGTCATGTTGAGTGATTTTCTTGCCTTTTTCAAGTAATATTGGCTTCACATTGCTCCAAATTGCTCCACCTATAATGTTAAACACATCACACTATGAAATGCTACAGAAATACTTGAGAAACTATGATTTTTCTAACAAAACAATTCAAAAACTATTGAATTAATAATATAAAATATGTACAAAATGACACTTATCAAACCACCTCCAACTTTGAACTTTGCTTGTCCTCAAGCAAAACATTATATCAAAAAGAGGGATTCAATAAATCACAACACAAAAATTTTTTTCTTTTTTTTTCTTTTTCAACACATTGAACACAAGCAGTCAAGTTCTTAGCCTTCTCAACCCGAATTAACCATTCAGTAAAAAAAAATTATTTTGCAAAGCGATCGACTGTCAAGAAAGACCGTAATATCAGTAGGCATTATTGAGACTTGAAATCATCACGCCACAAATATTGATAGTTATGAACAACTTCAATTCAATAATGCTATGAAAATACAAGAACTCAATGGATCATAGTAGTTAGCTTACTAGTCATATAACCAAGCTTCTTGATCTTTATTGGAATGAGAAGTCAAGGAGTATTCATTCTCCTTTTTTTTTTTTTTTTTTTTTTTTTTTTTTGGGACCTTTCGAGACATGCTTCCACTAGGTTTATATTTTGAATTTGTTCAAACACTCCAGGGTGGTTTCCCATACTCATATTCGTGTCGCCGTTTTACGTAAAAAGACAAACATGGGGCTCATGAATGCTCCTAGTTACTAAGCAACAACAAATAGAGGAGTATAACCTCGATTGGTCCGTTTTTTTTTTTCTTTTTCTTTTTCTTTTTTTCATTTTCTCTTTCTTTTTTTTTTTATTCACAAGCTTGGTTTAACAACTAGTTAACCACTACTAAATCATGAGTTCTCGGAAGTTCATAGCACTAAGTACCGTCGTATATGCCTTAACACATCAAATATTTATGGTGTTGGAAATCTCGTCAAAATTTAGCCCGCATCCACGTCAATCTATCCTAGACAATCAATTGCTTCACATCGAAAAACACAAATTAACAAGTTAATATAGGTATAATTGGGCAAGTTATTGACTAGCAAATACTCAATTTGTTAAAAAAAAAAAAAAAAAAATCACATCTCTTGAAAACAAACACACAAGCATTCCGAAAATGTTATTGTACCCACCTCCAACTTTAAGATTCACATTGTCCTCAATGTGAAAGAAAGAAATGCACAAACACACACAAAACACTCAAAATAAACAAAGAAATTAGAATGATATAAAAGAGGTGGAAAAAAGAAAAATACGACCTTACTACAATAGTGGAATCGGTGTTGAGCGACCATTGGGTTGTTTTGGTACGGGACCTTCAACGGCATCTTCATACCTAATCAAAGTTAAGCAACACACAACTCGAATATCGTGAAATCTCAAATATTCCCAATTAGGACAAGCAAGAAGAAGCTCAAGAGTTTTTTTTTTTTTTTATGATTTGAAGATGACTCTAAGAACTTGTGATTATTTTGAAAGAAAATAAAAAAATAAAAAAAATGAAAACAATTGCACACAAACATCGGGTTGCCTCCCGGTTAGCGCTTCTTTAACGTCGTATAGCTGGACCATTTCACCTAAATGTGAAGATTTAATCGGGCGGAGCCTTGAACTTATGAAAAGTTTTATCTCTTTGAACAACATCGCCACCCGTATCGATTTTCGAACAATTGACCTTCATGGTCCTATTTTTCTGCATGTTATTCTCAAAATGGGATTTATCTGTGGAAACTTTTGCACATTGAACATCACATACTTTCAAGGATTTATTAGAAGACATATCAAGCAAAGAATCATTTATCCTTGTCTCAATCAAGTTTATAGGAAAACAAGTATCATTTATAGGGTTTCTCAAAGGAATTTTAAAGATAACTTGTTCACCCCTACTCTCAAAGTAAGTTTTCCATCATGCACATCAATGAGAGATTTAGCGGTAGCCAAAAAGGGACGCCCTAGAATTAAGGGAACTTCTAAATTATCATGCATGTCAAGAATAACGAAATCGATTTGAAACACGAATTTGTCAATCTTGACTAACACATCATTAATAATACCTCAGGATGTTTAATCGATTTATCGGCTAATTGAATGTCCATCCTAATAGGTTTAAGTTCACCTAATCGCATGCTTAAATGTTTCATAAGACATCACATTGATACTAGCTCCCAAGTCGGCTAGTGCCCTATCAACGCAGGTAAATCATCAATTGTGCAAGGGATAATAAAGCTTCCTCGGATCATTAAATTTTTGTGGTAGTTCATTGGAAGGACATTTATCATTCAATTGCACATTTGATAATTTGTTAAGCTTATTTTCACTAGGAATGATGTCATTAAGATCCCTAACATGCTTTGAAGGAGGGTCAACAAATGGAATATTGGCATGTAATTGTTTGAAAGAATTAAGGTACTTACCAAATTTGTCTTCCCTTCTATCTTCTTCGGTTAGACTCAGGTAAGGAATCTTGGGCTTGTATTCGAGCGACCACCTTTTTCATGGGATTTTCTTCGTATCTGTCGTCCTCCACATATTTTCGCATGGTGGTGTTGGCATAATCATGATCATATGGAAAAGCGATGGTGATTGCCTTTACGTGCTCCCAGGTTTGGCTCGGTGTTACCCGGCAAACTTCCTTGTGGCCTTTCGAAATCATCTTCGCAATCCGCCTATTTGGTTTTCCAGTTATGGATAGATGCCTCTTGATTTCTCAAGGATGTTTCCACCGCTTGGAATCGGGTATCTGTTGATTGCACAAACTTTGTTATAAGATCTTCCAAGTTAGGTTTACCTTGATTTGGCTGAGATCCGGAAGACGTGTGTAGATCAGGATTGGGATTAGGTCGTGGTTGGCCTTGATTTCCCCAACCAAAATTAGGATGTTGTCGCCACCCAGGATTATATGTGTTCTTTGTAAGGATTACTTGGGTAATTTCGCCTTGATTCCCAACGTAATTAGCATGTTCGGCGAGGTATTGTGTGTGGGCGTCTTGATGATTATGCAATCCGCCGCAAGTTTCACAAGATAAAACGTGCGGTGGTGGTGGTTTAGGAGCCGCTAGATCGTCGATCTTTTGGGTCAAAGCTTCGACTGTGCGGCTAGTGTAACCACTTTGCATCCGCATTATAAACACCAACCGACTGTTAGTTTTACCTCGTATGGATTGCCATTGGTATCCGTTCATGGCCATTCCTCTATTAGATCTTGGCGGCCGGGTGTTTTATTGTTCAATGTTCCCCGCCGCCGCATCAATCATTTGCCTCGTCGATGAGAGTAGCCCATTGTAAAACGTTTGGACTTGCATCCAAATGGGGAGGCCATGATGTGGGCATTTTCGCAGCAACTCTTTGAATCTCTCCCAAGTGTCGTACAAAGTCTCGTCGTCCTCTTGAGTGAATGAAGAGATTTCATTCCTCAATCGTGCAGTTTTGGCGGGTGGAAAATACTTCAGAAGGAACTTTTCTGCCATAATGATCCACGTTGTAATCGTTCCTTTGGCAAAGTATTTAGCCATTGTTTAGCCCGTCCCGAAGAGAGTAAATGGGAATAGGCGTAAACGGATGGCATCGTCGGAGACTCCATTTATTTTGAAAGTATCGCAAATTTCGAGGAAATTCGCGATATGATTATTTGGATCTTCATCTGGTAAGCCGTCGAATTGGACAAATTGTTGCACCATTTGAATGACATTCGGTTTAATTTCAAAATTGTTGGCGGCTTGGCCGGGCCTTACAATGCTTGACGTCGTGCCATCCATGGATGGCTTGGCGAATCGTCGTACATAGTTCTCTGTTCATCCGCCATATCGGGATCCTTGCCTTCGTTAATATCCTCCTCGTGGTCAGTATTAATACTTTTCCTCGTATTGCTACGGCGGTGTCGCGCTTCCAAATTCGGCGACAGTAGGCATGCACTGCGGTAAATAAAGAGGATAAGTGTAATCCAAGACTTACAAAGATAGATAAAAAGAAAGACAAATGATGAAATAAAAAAAATGATTAAATTAACAAAAATAAGGCGTTCTTAATATTACAATCCCCGGCAACGGCGCCAAAAACTTGATGGCTCAAAAGCTACCTTTAAAACCGTAGGCAAGTGCACCTATCGTTTTATAGTATAGATTATTAGTCGAGTGTCATTCCCACGAGGATTATAAGTACTAATAATTACCGTCTTTTTGTTATTTAATCTAACAATTTTTAGAGTTTTTGTTTGATAAAGAATCTAAATTATCGAAGTGTAAAAACGAAGTAAAATTTGTAGAATAAGAAATCAAGAGATAGAAGTGTGTTTGAATGTAAATCCTCTAGAATGTTTTTGTGATTTGACAAGTTAAAAGATTCAACCATAAGCCCTTAAGCAAAAACCAACCTCTTTTAATAAAATCTCACGTCTTGTGGACCGTAGAAATTCCCAATTTAAGTTAAACCCTTTCTCAAGGCGAAAAACTTCTAATCTCAAGTTGATTAATCGAAATCTCTTTCTAGTTAAAACCCCCAAGACAAAGATTATAACGATTTGTGAATTCCCATATTAGGTTTGACCCTAATCCGAAGATTTATGTCGCCCTATATCTAGGATTGCATGCAACTCTTTTCACTTATATAGGTTCTATTTCACCATGAATCTCTCGATTTCCCGGATGAAAAATAAACTTCAAATCAATATTGCGCATATATCAATTCGAATGAACGAAGCATAATATAAGTGAATCACACAAAATATGAAGATTTTATTAAAAACATACACACCTTAATCACAAATCCATTCTAGAGTTCATTACATTCAAACACTAGGAGTTTTAGCTACACATGCTTTTGACACAAGAATAAATTACACAAGAAGATGTAAACATTGTAGACATGGTGTACTTATCTTTATCAAAATCTCAATTGACTTGATGATGTTGCTCCAAGCCTTCTTCCCCAATGTTGCCTCAAGCTTACTCCTCCAAGACCTCTTGATCCCAATTCCACTCAAAATGTTAAACACTATGAATCTCTCTATGAATGAATATTACATGAATCTCTAAAAAAATTATTTTCCAACTCAAACTCTTGGCTTTTATAAGCACCATCTTGTGAAATACCATATGCTTGTTAGTTGAATCATTGTGTGCACATTCATGGTTGAGTTGGTTGAATCATTGTATACACATGATGATTGAGGGAATATGGGGACATGTTGCAGCAAAATTGGGTGTTAAAGGTGTATAAAAGTGGTCAAAAGGCTTGGTAGATGAGTTTTCCATAAATTTCACATGGAAAAGTTGCAAAAAGGGGTCCCGGACACGCCCGTGTCGGGCAAAGACGCCAGGCCGTGCTGCACAAATTTTTCTGGAAAATTGCCTGACACGGCCGTGTCGTGTGACACGGCCAGGCCGTGTTGTGCGACACGGCCGTGTTGTACAACACGGCCAGGCCGTGTTCGAGCCTGTTTTGTGCGGTTTTTCCTCCTCTTTTGATCCCCTTCAACATGGCCGTGTTTGGCGACACGGCTTGCCCGTTTTGGACCCTTTTTCCAATTTTTATCCAATTTATTTCCTTCTTTTTTGAACATGGCCATGTTACTTGTCACCCCAAGTCATGTTGAGTGATTTTCTTGCCTTTTTTCAAGTAATATTGGCTTCACATTGCTCCAAATTGCTCCACCTATAATGTTAAACACATCACACTATGAAATGCTACAGAAATACTTGAGAAACTATGATTTTTCTAACAAACAAATTCAAAAACTATTGAATTAATAATATAAAATATGTACAAAATGACACTTATCAACTTTGCTCCTACGACATGACGCACGGGTAGCCCGTGCGTCATCTCGATGAATGATAAAAAGAGTCTGGCAGACTCTGTTTCTTCCAAACCTCATTCTCTTCCAACACGAAAAAAATTTCCTCCTCCCACACATTGCTCAAAGTCCCGATTTTTCTCACAAATTCTTTCACATAATCCATATTCTCATCATAATACACGAACACTTTACATCAAATTCGAGTTTGGATTGAAGAATTGGTTGAAAGGCACCTAGGGTTCCAAGTTTTCCCCTTTTGCTAAATTTCGAAAATTCCGGTAAGAACTTCGTTTTTTCTTGTGAATTTCTTGAGAATTATGTATTAGGGATTATGTTTGGTGCTTGTGTTGATATTTTTGCTATGTTTTGGATGAATTCTTCTTTAAGGCAAATTATCAAACACCTTGTGAGCATGTGAATTGAGACATATTTGGATGAATTGATGATGAATTGGGCATGAGCTTTAATTGCTAGGGCATTTAGATAATGATTCTCTATATTTGCCATATTAGTTGATTGCTTGGAGCTTGATTGATCGGTTAAATTGACATATAAGAACCATTATGCCCCATGTAACTTGTTTGCCTACCTTCATCTTACTTGTGTTTGTATTTGGTTTGTTTTGGGTTGCTAATACATGTTATTCTAGGTACCCATTCACAAGAAATGGCGAATAGACAAAACCCTCAAGGAAGGCGAAGACGTCCTCGGGCGGAACTACCACAAGAAGTACAACCCGATAGCCCGACGACCTTTGGAGTTGTACTAACAAATGCGGATGCTCTAGAGCGATAGAATAAGCTAGTCGTTCGAACGATGGCTCCATCAAAATACGCCGACGATGATTGTACCCAGCTTCTTGGGATACATGAGGATGTTTGGCGGTTATTCGAAAGTGTCGGTTGGACAAATTTTATGAGGAAAAAATGGCCTAGTTACAAGAAACTCACGCTCGAATTTTTAAGCACAGTCAAGATGATTAAAAATATAGGTGGAGAGATCATTGGGGTCACTTTTCAGTTGGGGAATGTGGAGCGACAACTATCCACAACAGAGTTGAATGCCATATTTGAGGTACCCACAGACGCGCCTTTCCGACCAGTTTACCGATACGACCAATATGAATTTTGGCGCCTCCTAGTCCAAACGCCAGAAACAGGGCCCATGCTATACGAGGC
The DNA here is from genome assembly GCA_016081115.2 of Rehmannia glutinosa. Classification (NCBI taxonomy): domain Eukaryota; kingdom Viridiplantae; phylum Streptophyta; class Magnoliopsida; order Lamiales; family Orobanchaceae; genus Rehmannia; species Rehmannia glutinosa. The sequence continues at coordinate 623,717 of JABTTQ020001908.1, forward strand.
CTGCACTGCGAAATCTTCTTGGATCCGGAATCCGGTGTTCCGGTATATACAGCGGGTCACGTCAGCCTCTGTTTTTGCGAGAGAGAATATTGGGGTAATGACGGTCAGAGAGCTATATTTGCTATGATGTATGCTAACGAGTATACCTTTCAACACAGCCGCATACTTCATTGAGCAAGTGGATCATTTAGCAAAGTGATGAGGTGGTGCAATTTCTATAGGGGACTTGATTACCCCTATTGCCCGACACTTCAATGTCAATTTTCGAGGCTTGGAGCCTATATCGGGTAGCACTCGGGTCAATATGGCTTCGTTGCACCGCATGAAATTTCTTGCCAATGAAGATGGTGTGTTGGTTCTTCTACAAAAGAAAGGCGCCGCATTCCCATTGCCCAACCCGAGGTACACCACGGTAGATACCTTGGCAGACACAACCAACTTCTTGCTTAACTCTGACGCACATACCAGAGTTACGGATGCTCTCAATGCAAGGAAGAGACGCCGAGTTGAAGGTTTCCCGGATGTCGAGGACATTGTGGCAGAAGGAGAGGAGATAAACAGACAGGAAATGGGAATGGAACCACATCACCCTCAAATTGGGTATTACATTCCCGAGTTCTCACGAGAAAGAGATCACTCCAAATTCTCACATAGCGGGGATCGTCCTGACACTTTTTATGGCGGCGAGTCCCAATGCGGCAATGAATTATATGACATGCTTCACACATTTGGGGAGGAATTGCGTCACCAAGGGGAAGAGTTGCGGCAACATCAGGCCGATTTCCGTGCAATCCGAGAGGACTATGATCGGAGGACCGTGGAACTCGAACAAAGATATTTGGTCCAAGAACAGCGGTATGCGGTTCAGGAGGAAAGATATGCGGCCCAATAACAAAGATACGCGGCCCAGGAACGAAGGGAGTTGGAGACGTGGCAAGTAATCCAACAGATACAAATATGGCACATCTCACAAGGCCACTTCCCACTGCCACCTCCGCAGTAATTCAGGTATATCTCCACTTTTCACTATTGAAATTCTATTTTTCCTCTTCCAAAACAAAAATATAATTTCATTCAAGTTTGGGAGAGAGATAGTATTTTGATATACGAAAAGTGTAGATGATGAAAAAAAAATCTTGCATTTTTGTGTGTTTTCATATAGTTGCATGTAGAGCATTTTAGGTTGCATTGCATTAGAAGCACATTTACAGCTTTAGCACGTTTATTGCTTTTATAGATGTTAGAGAGTGAGTTGACCGGGCATGATGCAACTTGTTGTTTGTGTGTTGATTGAAAATTTGTATTGTTGGGAGTGGATGTTGGGTATGAGTTGATTGAGCAATGAATAGATGACATTGAGCATGAGGATAGTAAGAACATGGTTTGATGCTTTGAATTGCATATTTACAAGCATGTGAGCTTTTGAGCCTTTACTGCTTGCATCATATGCAGTCTTGTTGTGATTTGAGTGTGTCATTCATGTTGTTAAAATTCTATAACTTGCTCGGGTATCTCTGTCAAGGCCACATGTTGTGTGCGAATTATGAATGTGATTAAGGCCATCTTTGTTAGCCTTTCAGGCCATCTTTGTTAGCCTTTCAGGCCTTTTGTTTACCTAACAATGTTGAAATTCCTAGTTAGCCAATTTGAGCCTATTGCATATTTCTTTGATAACCACAAATTTAACTTGAACTTGATATATCGGTTACCCGAAACTCGAGTGTATAACATTGAGTAAAGGGAGTGAATGAGGTTGAATGAGTGGAATTGAAAAATTGGATAATTGGGTATAGTTGGTTGATTGGAACAGAAGAGGAAAAAAGGAGTTGAAAAGAAATGTTGAAAATTTATAAAAGAGTCGAAAAAAAAGAAAAAAAATCGACTTTATGATGTGAGTTTTCATTGAATGAACTTGGAGGGTAGGAATTGTAATGTGAGGTGATAATGTTTACAAAAGAATGGAGATGGAGATGAGTAAAGTTGATGAAAATAAGGGATTATTGGAGTAGCATATGGGATTGGAATGCAGATGATTAATATGCTCACCGGTCTATATGCTCGAGTTTGAATCACTTTATCCAAAATTTCCTACCCTAACCAAAGAGCCTTCATTACAACCAAATAATAGAGTCCTTTTTGATTCACAAATTGCATACATAAATTTTTGGATGACATGAGGGAACCCTCCTTCGGACCCTCTATTTCTCCGGAAGCAGCTAATTTTCTTCGTCTTTCATGCATAAACTCATATAAAATGGTTCGTATTCACTTTTTGTGGGAAAGATGTTATGCTTAGCTCGTTTTGAAGGAATTTAACGATATTTGAAGAAATTGGGAGACAAATACGAGCATAGAAAAGAAGATACACCACAAATGAGGCAAAATAAAGGACGTACGGGTAGGGCGCGCGCCTGAGCGCGACTTGTGCGCCCCTGGAGATGAATTATTGAAGGTACGGCAATGCGCACGGGTAGCCCATGTGTACGCGCACCACCCGTGGGCCACTGAGACTTGGAAGTTGCCTACGGCAATGCGCACGGGTAGCCCGTGCGTCTACGCACGACCCGTGCGTAGGTTGGCGAAAAGCAGGACTCGGCCTATGGCATGACGCACGGGTGGCCCGTGCGCCCACGCACGACCCATGCGTCCCTGCTGTAATGCAGTACCATGACAACAATGTGCCCTAAAACTTTCTAAAAGGTATATAATCACTTTTTGGGGCGCACACCAGGGGACATTCTGATTTTTTGGCTATAGAACACAAGACAAATGTTCATTCTTGGAAGAAGATATCAAGGAGACAATCGGGTTGCATCGGAGCTCAAGGAATGGAGATACATCGAGAGATTGTCGACTTTCCTAAGTTTTTCTTGTTTCTCTTGTAGTTGTAATCTTTCATTTTAGTTTGTCATGACTTTGAACAATTTGTTTATGAGTTGTTTAGACATCATGTGTAGCTAAACTCTTTATATTTCCGAGTTTTTGGAAGTAGATTAATGAACTCTTGTGGAATGTTTTAATCTTAGTTGAAGTTATTGTCTTGAAGCCTATTTGAGTACTTTGAGCTTATTCTTGTTTTATCACTTGATCAATGATTTAACTTGTTTGATATATTGATTCATAATTCGAGAGATGAGTTTCAATATTAGATCTTGAGTACTCGACACAAATATTTGCATGAATCGAGAGGTTTGTAAATATTTGTGAGGACATTTGATCTTTTAAACTTTTGGGAGTTGAATACTTCATGTTGAGTAGAGATGCTAGCATAGGTATTTCAATCTACGTTTTATATGCATCTCGAGAGGGAGGATAAAATATTTTCGTGATCGTCTTATAGGAATATTGATAATAACTTGACTTTGATTAAATCGGACAACAAGAGTGATATTAATCGAAACATTAACCTGGGAATCCATTTCATCATCTTGATATTTCTATTATTTGCATTGTCTTAATCTTGTGTTTTTAGTAGTTCTAATTGTCTTAATCTCACAACAACCATCATTTTACGACCGTCTAAATAAAAATAAGACTATCTTAGCTCAATACTTAGCATATTAATTTATTAGTCTCCGTGGATACGACATTGCTACCCTTTTCTATAACGTACACCGTACACTTGCGGTGAGCTAAAAATAAAGGCGAACATACGCTCAATTCAACACGGTGATTGAGAGAATAAGACAATAAATGAATACTGAATTAAATGCGTAAGAGAGTTATTATGAGAATATGAGAATGTATTTACAAATGAATATGAAGAACTTTTTTTATAACTGTGAGATGAGTACTGTAGGCCGTGTAGGAGAAATCGGTCTATGGGCCAGTCTGGACTACTTTGGGCCGTCGGGTTATTGAATTAAGAGCACATTAGACAATCAATATTAAATTTTTATATAAATGAATTATATATTAAATAATTAAATATCGTTTTTGTCCCCAACAAATACAAAATACTTACCAACAAATTACGGTTGAGTCATGGTAAAAAAAACGGTTTTACGAGTAGCTTGTATATAAAAGTTAAGAAAACATGCCATATATGCTCCAAAAATGTATGTACCGTAATATGAAAGTCATAAATATTGTTCATGGTTTTTCTGAGGGATAATTTTTTTCCTTTTGAGAATAAAAAGGAATGATATAAAATTAGGAGAGCATCTCCATAACAACTCGGTCCGCCACATGATCGGGAATAACACCGACAATAGTCTCCAAACTAGACTCTGAAAATGAACACACTAGGAGGTGGGCGACAATACTTCCCGTCCTCGTAACTGGACTCGGACGAATAAAATCAAAACTAGAAAAAAGACCACAAATATCCTTAACTACAAGTCTACATTCCCTAAATAAGAAAAGCCATCCTCTCATCTGCTCAGCTTTCGAAACAGAGTGTGGTTGTCTGTTTCCATCATCACACACTTAAGCCCCAAGTTTCGAGCAAGAAAAACGCCGTCTCGACACGCGATAACCTCAGCCACCTCAATGTCAAATAAATTCGGTAGGAATCGGTAGGAAGATTTGATGACTATACCACAATCATCCCGAATCACCACGCCCAATCCCGCGCCCGTGTCCGCCATAATCGATGCGTCCGAATTAATTTTCACATACCCATGCTTAGGGGGGCTCCAATCGTCAGCAACAGTCGTCTGATTCTCGTGAGTAAGCCTCTCAGATGTTTGGAGGTGTTCATCTAGCTGTGTTGTAGCCTGAGTGTACAGTTGTTGGTGTTCAATCGTCCGTCCCTTGAACACTAGTTCATTCCTTGCCCACAATACACTCCATAATAGCATCGTGAACATATTGTCACTATCCGGGTCCTTCCGTTCGGCTAAACTCTCAATCCAGTCGGTCAAGCTACCACATCGTTCCATTGTTGGAAGTCGAATGTGAAGGGGAGACGCCACCCAGAAAAAATCCACCCACAAACAATCCCTAAAAGCGTGCTCCATCAATTCGAAATCCATCACACACCTCTGGCACATCGGATTTAATCCTACTCCCCTCCTAACTAATGACAGCTTTGTAGGAATAATATTATCACACCCTCCATAAGAACACCTTAATTTTTGTAGGAATGCTAAGAGCCCAGACCCATTTCCAAATTCGCCGGTTGCGATGCGAAGATGATGATGTATGCTCAGAACACTCTTTTAGATTCCTAGCAATTTTATGAGGGATAATTACAAAAACCACCCTTTGGGGTTTAGAGTAATTACAAAAATAAAATGAGAGAAGTCTATAATAACCCATTGAAGTTTGCTTTCGTCTAATATTTTTATCTCAAATATTAGTTGAACAGACGTAATTTGGTTACTTCGTCAAATATTTTACAATTGCATTATCAACTTTTCTAAACATTACAAACCAAAAGTTAAGCTTATTGAATATTTAGAAAGTTGAGAGATATATTTCTAAGATATATGATGATGTCAGCAAATTTCGTTAGATCATTCAACTATTAAGGTGAAATATAAGACGATATCAAACTTCGAGGGAATTTATGTAATTTTGAGATTTTTATGATTTTTTATTTTTTTTTATTTATTATAGTTACCCAAACTTCACTGTAGGTTTTGTAATTATCCTTTTTCCGACATGCAATTGACAGTTTTTGTGCATGTACGTATGATTTCCACCTCATATCAAGATAAAAAAATTAAAATTATGACAGATTGATACCATATAAAATAATAAGAGAGAACGACTATATATGATCCTGTTGCATGGTGGGTGGGTGCAGGACAACAGTTTCTTAACTTATAATTATTAATTTTCCACTGGGAAAGAACACACTTGGGAATATTGGAGCAAAAAATCCGTGATTATGATAAGAAGCTTAGCCAACAGCAAAATCCAACTTTTCATGCCACTATTTCTGAGGCGCGGCAGCAGATTGAGGGTGAGTTACAAGGGATCAGATCTTATATTCCACTTTTCCTATTCCACCCTTATTCCATTGCATTTGATGAAAAACACATATACAAGATGATGTCACAATTGTACACGTATCTTCCATCCAACATATGGAATATGGAGTGGAACAGTGGAAATGGAATAGGAGATCTATTCCCGAGTTACAAGACCTTTTTATTAAACAAGAACAAATGTGGCATCAAAGGGCTCGGACAAACTGGATTAAAGAATGGGATAGAAACACGGCTTCTTTCCATAAAATAGCCAACATGCGGAAAATGCGAGAAATAAAATTGAAAAAATTAAAAAGGCAGATGGAAGCTGGGTGGATGATCACCAGGGGGTGGAAGGAGCATTTGCAGATTACTTTAAGATAATTTTCTCAGCCGAACCCCACCTGGATATGTAAAGATCTCTTGACGCGGTCGATCCGAAAATGACAGACGAAATAAACGATATCCTATGCCGACCTTTTCAAGTGGATGAAATTGTGGTAGCCCTATCCCAAATGCACCCAACAAAAGCTCCTGGACTGAACGGTATGCATGCGTTATTTTACCAAAAGTTTTGGTTTGTTGTCAAGTCGAGTGTTTTAGAGGTTGTTCTTAATATTCTTAATGGTCATGATAGCCCCAAGGATATTAATAAGACTTTTATTGTCCTTATTCCTAAAAAGAAAAAAGTTAAGCTTGTTACGGATTTTCATCCTATTAGTTTGTGCAATGTCATTTTCAAACTGACCACTAAGACTATTGCTGATAGGTTGAAATTGGTTCTCCCCAACCTTATTTATCATACACATAACACAGTCAGCTTTTGTTCCGGGCCGTTTGATCATTGATAATGCTCTTCTTGCTTTTGAGATTTTCCATTATATGAAAAACAATGCGGCTAAAAATGAGGGTCTTTTGCTTTTAAATTAGATATGTCGAAAGTGTACGAGGGTTGAGTGGCCTTTCTTGCAAAGAGTTATGTTGCGCTTGGGTATCAAAGATTCATTCGTTTATCTTATTACGAAGTGTGTTAACTATGTCTCATTCTTGATCTTACCAACTGGCCAACCTGGGTCGATTTTTTCCCCTTCTCGTGGGCTCCGTCAAGGAGACCCGCTTTTCCCATACCTTTTTCTTTTTTGTGCAGAAGCTTTCTCCTCGTTGATTAGAAAAGCAGAAACAAGTGGTCGTCTACATGGAATCAGAGTGAGTCGCCAGGCACCGAAAATATCCCACCTATTTTTCGCGGATGATGGTATTATTTTTGGTAGGGATAATGAACGGGAAATAATGGAAATAAGGGATATTATCTCCTCATATGAGCGGGCTTCAAGACAAAACATTAGTCTTGAGAAGTCGGAAATTTCTTTCAGTAAGGGATTGCCGACTAATCAGAAAGAGGTTTCAGCTAGTATACTGGGGGTGAATTTAGTAGATAGACAAAATATCTACTTAGGAATCCCAACGACGATGGGAAAGAAAAAGAAAGAATTTTTTGCGACTCTGGTCGACCGGGTGATGAAAAAGTTAAAAAGTTGGAAAAATCATTATTTGTCTGTTGCAGGTAGATCTGTCCTTATCAAAGTAGTCGCTCAAGCAATTCCCTCTTATTTGATGAGTTGTTTCCTTCTTCCCATACAGACATGCTAGAGGATTAATTCTATAATTTCTAATTTCTGATGGGGGCAGAAAAACGATGAACGAATAATTCATTGGTACTCTTGGGAAGATCTCTGTATGTCGAAGCTTGATGGTGGATTGGGATATCGGGATTTACACTATTTATTATCGCCATGTTAGCTAAACATGGATGGCGTCTAGTGCAAAATGAGAGCTCTCTTCTATCTAAAGTTTTAAAAGCTAAATATTGCCCTCGAGTTTCTTTTTTACAAGCTTCGATTGGCCATAATCTATCTTATATTTGGAGAAGCATCGTAGCAAGTAAAATGATTTTCGAGAGGGGTATTCGGTGGAATATCAGTGACAGATCTCTGGTTTGTGCTTGGACCAACCCATGGATACCGGGTAACCCAGGCTTCAAACCTATTCGAAATAATCAGATTGGAGACTTGGATTTGAAGGTGAAGGATTTAATGATTGACGATAGTACAACATGGAATCTCCAAGCTTTACATGAATTTTTTGCTCGTCGGATGTGCGAACAATTGCTTTGATTCCCATAACTAGTAGGAGAAGAACGGATCGGGTTGTGTGGCATTACTCCAAAAATGGTATTTATTCAGTGAAGTCGGGTTATCATGTGGCTAAGGAAATGCAGGGACGCGGATGTGGCCTTCCCTTCGGCTACGAATTCGAACAGGGGGCTATGGCGTTAGATTTGGTCTTTAAAGATCCCCCAAGATGCAATTCTTTTTATGGAGATGTGTGCGTATGATTATCCCAACAAGAACTGAACTAGTCTGCAGAGGGAGTGTTTTGGATCCAATTTGTCCGAGATGCGAAATGGTGGAAGAGTCTATCGAACATGCGTTACGGGACTATGAGTGGGTGGCTTTCTTGTGGCAGATCTCACCCATCAGGTTGCAGCTCCAGGGAAATACAAAGATGAATAACATCAGGGACTGGATTGAAAATTTTCGAAAAGCTGGGGACCCTGACAGCCATAATCTTTTTGCTATGCTGCTAAGTTCCATAGTGGAAGACTAGGAATAAATTAATTTTTGATAACATCAGGACCGATCAATAGAGATGCATTGAGATGGTTGTTGGGCAACTTTCGAAATTTGAAGAACTCCTAAGTATTAATACAAGTTTTGTGGCCCAGCGACTGAACGGGCAATGGATGGATAAAAGTTAATATGAACGCGTCGATTGTTGAAGGGGATGGTACATGGCTTGGAGTGATTATTCGAGATCATAGGGGTCGAGTTCTTAAGACGCTCGCAAAATTTGTGGAGGTGGAATTCGAAGTGAATGTAGCCGAAGCACTTGCATGCCGTGAGGGAATTTTATTGTTGAAAGAGATGAACCTTACACATATTGTTCTAGAAACTGACAACTTGCTGCTATTCCATCGACTTGCAAGGAAGACTGATGATTTGTCCTACTTTGGTAACATAGTTATATATATATTAGATAACTTTAACTCGTTTAGCCTTGTTTCTTCTAGTTTTGTTAAGCGTTCGGGAAACAGTACTCTTGCCCATTCTTTGTCTCGTTTTGCTTTTTCTACGCATTGTAATCAACCATTAGTTGGGGATTTACCCGATTCTTTGGTGAACCTGGCTTCTTCGGAGATGATCTCCTAATTATAATAGTTACTTTTCCCCTCAAAAAAAATAATTGTTAATTTAATTTCTAAATTCTTTTTTTTAATATTAGTTTCAATAAAGTGATTCATCACTTGTATTTTAGAGTGCCCCATGTTCTTTTTTTTTTCATTGTAAAGCAAACAAAAAAATCTTGTCTGCAGATTCAATATATAGTATTTCACTTGCCACGACCCCTTGTCTATAATTAGGTTCAATTCGTATAATTATGAGATTCTAAAATTTAACAATTAAAAATAATTGTATTATATACATCAAAACAAATTTCGGGATTCAATGAGAATTGGATTTAGTGGTTCAATGTTTAAAACTCTAGCTCAAGCTCACACTAAGAGTTTCGGGTTTGATTCTCATAAAAAAAATTATGACACTCTAAGTAAATTGTGATAAGACAGAAAACATTATCTCAATTGAATTTGTAGATAAAATAAAAAAAACCTCGGTATGAATCTTCAAACCAGGTTGTTAGTAAGGCTGTGCACGGGACTTGGAGATCACTGGAACTGAACCGATACCCGAACCAAAAAATATCCGAACCGAAAATCTCCATTGACTTTTTGACTTTCTCCGAACCGAACCGTCCCGAAAAATTTTCTGGTACGGTTCTGGAGATTTTTAAAATATCCGTACCGAGAACTGTACCGAACCGAAGATCCGAAGATAGAACCGATTTTTAAGAATTTTTTAATACATACATATATAGTAATTTTATCTTATTTATATTTTGATATTGTGTTATCACACATTTAATTAACCTAGAAAATTATCTGATATGATTAATTAATTATTATATTAAGTTTCTAAGAATTTATATCATTTAACAAGTCATTCCTCTGTTCCATCAAGGCACATAAATTGCATGTATATAAGAGTTACAATATTAATGAATACAAAAAAATAAAATACAACTCCTAACAAATCAAGTTAACTACATTTCAAAATTATAAATTTTGGAATACTTCTTTATACACAACATTATTAAATCTGTTTTGATTTTATTTTACCGTCTTCACAAACTAATATTTTTCAAACTCTTACGATACATGACTCGTGAAACAACAATATATAATTGACCATGACTGAAAATTGAGTTCTTTATAGGAGAATTAATGAAAATAATTAAGGAGATTAATTATTCTCATTATTTGCTACGTTTTAATAAAACATAACATCAACATGTATATTAAATTTCGTTATTGTCGATACTTATATGTTATACTTTTAAAAGTTTTGTACATCCGAAATACAATAATTACACATCAATGATCCATAGTAAATTAAAAAATCATCAGCTTTAGATTTGCAAAATTTTCGACATAAATTATTCAATGGTTAATTTTATTTTGGTATTGACATAATTGAATTGCAATCAATCAAATAATTAATGGTTAATGAATGATGGATTGATGATGTTTCACTGATGGAGTGATGGAGCTGATGTTTCAGGGATGGAGTTATGTAAAAGTATATGTGTTATTAGAACACATATTTTTTATATAATTCTAGTTGGGATTGTATTATTTATTATGAATTTATAATTTGAGATTGTGTTGCCATTTATGATTGTAGTATTAATCTTGAGATTGCAGTAAAAAAAGAATGGACTACAATTATTTGGTGATTTTTACATTCATTTTTATATTTTTTCTTATTTTGTGTTTTTACTTTTGATTAATCTCCGTTTCACCGTTCCGCCCCGCATCAGTCCCGAATCGTCCCGTTAGGCCGAATCCCGATCCCGCAGAAAATTCGATGCGGTTCGGTATGGAGATTTTTCTCTACGGTTGATTCTGGAGATTGATTTTTAAAATCTCCGAACTTCGGGACGGTTCTGGAGATTTATGAATCTCCGAACCGTCCCGGACCGTGCACACCCCTAGTTGTTAGAAGGCTGGCTCATAAAAAGGTGATTATATTTTGATGAATTCAATATTCAACTATTGAATATAATTAATCAAGGTAATTAAAACAACTTTTACAACTATATATAGGGAGTGTTTGCAAACACCAAAAATAAGTGCTTTCCAGTTTTTTGCTTAAAAAAAGCAGTTTTTAGTGTTTACATATACCAATTTCTGCTTCTAATTCTGCTTCATTTAATCAGAATCTAAAAGCAGGGAGAGGGGTGCTTTAGATTCTGCTTCGGCTTCTAGTTTGAATTTTACAAATAAATAAGTACTTTTACTACTTTTTCACCAAATACTCCCAACTTCTCATTTTCAACTTTTAATTCTATTTTCAAACACTACCAACTTCTGATTCTCAACTACTTCTACTTCCGCTATAATAAATCACTTCTTCTAAAAGCAGAAGTTTTTGCAAACACTCCCATAGTAAAGGGACGGTTTTTGGCAAAACTTAGTAGGAATTTTGTGTTGTTATATTTTTTTGTTTTTTTTAGGCATATAAATGGTTGTTTATAGCCCGAATTCTATCTGGTCGGTTTCCAAATTCTAATTTTACCTGGTATTCCATCTCAATCCAAATTCTAGTCAAAAAAAATTTCCGACAGCAACGTATTGTTTTTTCCTCATTGTTCAAATAAATAAAAATAAGGATACAATGTGATTTGGATAAGGAATTACCTTCGGGTCAATAACTTTCGGGTAATAAGGTTCGAGATCTTGAGGACCTGAAACGAATAAACACACGTCAGGCTAGTCGGTTGGGGATGGTCTTGGCCGAGGGGACCGTAGGGATGGCCAAATGGAACCGAAACAGGGTTCTAAACGGAACTATACCGTGGTCACGGTTCTAAATCAGAATGCGTGGTCAACGGTTCCAAAACGAACTTAGGAACCGTTGTCAATGGTTCCGGTTCCTAGGTCTCAAAATCGTAGGAATCGGGCGGTTTTTAACCGGCGGTTAGAACCGTTGGTGGAACCGTGATGAAACCGTTTTTTTAAGGTTAAAACCAACAATTTTATTTTGGTGAATACATGCTAAAAGAAATGTTAAATGTTTATTATGATGTGTTATTTTCATAACTACATGAGACATGTTTATGACCAAATGTTGTAAGTGAACTACGTGAACTTTGATTCTTCTATACTCTAATAGTATATATAAATAGTTTAATATTATTATTAATATTAAGTATAAAACTTTAAAGAATATTAAGTTCAAGTCTTTTTCTTTATTTTCCTTTTTTAAGAAATCAAAAAATTATCAAAAGATAAACAAACGGTTCTGGTTAAAACCGGAACCGGAACCGTGGAGGAACCAGTTTCAAAATCGGACCGAAACTGCCGGTTTCAGTTTTGGAACCGGAACCGTGAGGCAACGGTTCTGGTTCCGGGAACTGCTCCAAAATGAGGAACCGGAACTGGCGGTTCTGGAACCGTGGCCACCCCTACAGGGACGGATCTAGAAAGTTTCCACAATGGGGGCACACTTAGGCCTGAAAAACGAACCAAGTTACTCGATTCGAGATCGATCGTTAAAAGCTCGTTTGAGTTCAGTTCGTTAATGTAACGAACCAAGTTTGAACACATTTTTCCCTTCGATAAGATATAAATCTCGACTCAATTAGTAAAAAAGAATAAAATATGTGTAAAAATATCAAGCAACTCGAGCTTGATTCGCATTCGGCTCGACCAAAGCTCGTTCGAGCTCGATTCGATTAATAATCAAACAAGCTTAACACAATTTTTGAAGCTCGATTAAAATTCAAACAAGCTCGAACAATACCATGTTTGACTCGACACGTTTACACCCCTAGGCACACTTTGTCATTTTGACTAAAGAATATATAATCGTTAAAAATATAAATAATAAATAGTGAAAAAAGGAAAATATACTAATTGGTAAAAAGGAAAAATGATAAATGTAAAAAAGAAAAAAATAATAATAAATAATGAAAAGGAAAGAATGAATAATAAATAGTGGAAAAGAAATAGAGAATTAATAAAGAGCAAAAAAGGGGGAGGCTCCGCACGTGCCCTCATAAGTGGGTATGTGGATCAGTCTGTGGTCCTGGCTAAGACCCTCCGATGCCTAAGTCAGGTCGAGTTCTGAGGGATACGAAAGTATAAAGACAGTAAATATAAAATTAGAATATAAAAATGACAGAGTAAATAGTTACCATTTATTTACTGCAGCATGGTATTTATAGATATTTATGGCACATGTGAACATTCTGGTTGCGGCAAGTGTCACCATCTGGAAGGTGAGGTTGTACTAGGTTGTCAGGGAGATCAATGGTCCACCTTTCCAGGTTAAGCCCATTCCCCCAGTCAGGTCGGGTAACAGGCTCCAGCCCATATCCAAAGACCTCGTTGTGTAGTAGGTTTAAGACATCATTGCCTTATCACAATGTTCTAAAGCCAAAAAAGAAAAAAAAAACTCACATAAATTCTCACTTTTCAAATAAAGGAATTATGATGGGAAGACAAACTAAGGGTGATACAAATTTTGAAAAACTGCCAGAACCTGCATCACTCTGCATCGTTTATAGTGATTGTTTGATTAATATTGCGATTTTGAATATTGAATGAAAACCGCATTACCTTGTTAATTTGGTTATAGTTTGGAACAAAACCACCGCCTTTATATAATTTTAGGGGAAAATCTAAGACAAACAAAAATCTAAACATATACAATAGATTATAAAACATCATATCAAACAATGAGTTGTGATACTTGGTTTGATGAGTGACTGATTGCACTTAAATAATACTCGGACGATCCACAATCTTTTTGATCTGCAAATCTTCAAGAAATTAATGGAGAACTCCGAATGAGGCCTTAAAGCACACATCTACTTATATCTAAATAGATCTAAAAAATAAAGGAAAAACATACTAATTCCAACAGAGTAGAGAAACATACTCCCAGAAAGGGGAAAAATTAAAAAAAGAAAAAAAAAGGTGAAACACACAAAAGAACATTACTTTCCCCTCATCCCATGGAGAGATGAGGAGAATAAGTATATTTTCGCATAGAACGAGAGGAGAATTAGGGGTAGGGTTGATCATAAATTTTAAAAAATTATCAGAACCGCGCACCACACCACATGATTCCTAATATTTTAGGACTAAAACTGCAATGTAAAATATTAAGTAGAAACCTTACTAGCTTGTTGGTGAGTTAAATAGTTAGACAAGAAAAATATTAACAACTAATTTGGTGAATGATATATTTAAAATTCACACTTTGCATATTAAATATAATGCATTTTATATTATTTTTTCTAATATTGCTAAAATACATTGTGTTTTTATTAGAAATTGTTGCAAATTTCTAGATAAGTCCAATTCTAGAATGTAATTGTATTGTAAACTAGAAATATCTAGAGAATGCATTGTAAAGAGAAAACTCTAGACTAAAGGTAGTAAAACAAGAAAAATCTGGATTAGAGAAGAACAAATCTAGAAGCATGTAAATTACAAAGTGAAACTAGAAAAATCTAGAACAAGTACTAGAAGCCTCCTTAGACTAGTATAAATAGATGTGGAGGCATTCTTGTGTAGAAAAAGCAAAATCAAAGACCAAGCGATAAAACTCTACTTAAGGTTCAAACCTCTCTTTGCCTTAGTTCCTCCATTCTTCATTAAACCAAATATATTTCCTTCACTTACACAACATACTATATTACACTGATAAAAATAAGCCTCCCATTTCCAACCTTACTATAAAATAAAAATTCTATCATATCATAAAACTATTTCCATCAGTGATATCAGAGCCTCACTCCATTATCGGGCGATACCATGGCCGACACATTCCGCTCATCTATTCCAATTCCAGTTTTTCGTGGTGAAAACTACGATTTCTGGTCTATTAAAATGAAGACCTACTTTTGTGCTCAAGATTTGTGGGATATTGTTAATAATGGATATATTCTTCCGAACGATATTTCCACATTATCCGTAGTACAAAAGAATGAATTTAAGGAGAATCAACAGAAGGATTCTCAAGCACTCCTTGCTCTTCAGATGAGCTTGGCAGACGGATATTTTCCAAGGATCATGGGAGCAAAAACTGCTAAAGAGGCATGAGATAAGTTGCGGGAGGAGTTTCAAGGCAATGAAAAGGTACGTGCTACCAGACTTCAAACTTTGAGAAGGAAGTTTGAGAATTTAAAAATGCTAGATTCTGAGACTACTAAAGACTATTACTCAAGAGTAAATGAAGTGGTAAACCAATTACGAGCCTATGGGGAAAATTTTCCAGAAAGTAAAATTATTTCCAAAATTTTAATTACTTGCACAGAAAAATATGATCTCATAATTGCGGCTATTGAGGAATCCAAAGATATAGAAAAATTAACTGCTACAGAATTAATGGGATCACTTGAGGCTCACGAGAAAAGATTAGAAAGACGTTACGAAAAAGACATAGATAATGCATTTCAATCAAAATTAAGTATGCAGTCTTAGAAAAATAAGAAAAATGGGAGAAAATCTAATGAAAGGAAGCCAACAGATAATAATGACAAGTTTCCTCCATGTGGTATATGCAAAAGGAAAAGTCACTTGGAGAAAGATTGTTGGTTTAAAGGAAAACCACAATGTCAAAATTGTAAGAAGTTTGGACATGTAGAGAAATCATGTTGGTTAAAGCAAAGACACCAGGCTAATTTCTCTGAAAATACAGAATTCGGGAATAATCTATTTTATGTCTGCCAAGCTGTATCAGAAGAAAATAAAGATACTTGATATTTGGACAGTGGTTGTAGCAACCACATGACTAATAATGAAAGTATTTTCTGTCAACTTGATAAACTAAGTACAAAGATAAAAATTGGAAATGGTGATTATATGGAAGCAACTGGCAAAGGCACTATTGCTATAGACACGAAAAAGGGTAAGAGATATATTAATGAAGTTCTCTTAGTCCCTATAATAGATCAAAATATACTTAGTGTGGGACAAATGATGGAGAAAAGATACTCTTTGCATTTCGAGGGAGATTCTTGCACAATCTATGATAAAAAGGATAAATCCCTCATAATTACAAAAGTTAAAATGAGGAAAATAGATGTTTCCCCATCCAATGGAGATCAAACGACGCCGCAATGACGGCCCAAGTTGCGATATTTGGATATGGCATAGAAGGTTCGAACATTTCAATTTACAAGGATTAAAGATCCTAAATCAGAAGAACATGATGAGTGACTTGCCAACAGTCAAAGAGCTTGATGGAGTCTGTGAAGGGTGCATGCTCGGGAAACAACACCGACAACCTTTTCCATCCGGAAAAGCTTGGAGAGCCAAAAACCCATTGGAGCTAGTACACACAGACATTTGTGGTCCGATGCGTACTCCTTCACATGAACAAAACATGTACTTCATACTCTTTATCGATGATTATACTAGAATAACATGGGTTTACTTTCTACGAGAAAATCGCAAGTATTCGATATTTTCAAGAAATTCAAGGCATATGTCGAAAAGCAAAGTGGTCACAAAATCAAAACAATAAGGAGTGGCCGTGGAAAAGAATACACTTCTACTCAGTTCACAAAATTTTGTGAAGATGAAGGCGTGGAGCATCAACTCACAGTCGGATACGCACCAGAACAAAATGGCATCTCAGAAAGAAAGAATATAACAGTAATGGAGACTGCAAGATCTATGCTAATGGAGAAAGGTCTTCCCAAATCTTCCAGGGGGAAGTAAGTAGTATTGCAGTCTATCTACTAAATTGATTTCCTACCAAAGTTGTACAAGACAAGACACCAGTCGAAGCTTGGAGCAGACGAAAACCATCAGCTAAACATCTACGAGTATTTGGATGCATCTGCTATGTTCGTATTCCACAACAAAAAAGTTGCAAGATGGATGAGAAGACTGAAAAAGGTATATTCTTAGGCTATAGCACTCAATCCAAAGGTTATCGAGTCTATAGCTTAAGCACAAGAAAGTTGATCATCAGTCGAGACGTAATGTTCGATGAAGATGTTGCATACAATTGGGAGACAAACCAAGTAGAAAAGAGGAGTATCAACCTTCCTAAACTAACTTATGAACAAGAAAAAACCAGCAACGATCCGCCAGAACGAGCAGCAACTAGAGATCCTGACACATCTCCAGACTCAACACCAAAAAGGACTAGATCGCTCTGAAAAATATATCAAACATGCAATATGACGATTGTGGAGCTAGATAGCTACGAAGCGGCTGCTAAACAAGAAGTCTGGGTAAAAGCAATGGAAGAGGAAATAAAAATGATCGAGAAAAATGAGACGTGGGAGCTCACAGATCTTCCGCAAGATAAAGAAGCCATAGGAGTTAAGTGGGTCTATAAGACAAAACTTAACCCAAATGGTTCAGTACAAAAATACAATGCAAGACTTGCTGCAAAAGGATATGCACAACAGTATGGCATCGACTACAGTGAGACTTTCGCTCCAGTAGCCCGACTCGACATGATACGAGCACTTATTGCATTAGCAGCTCAGAAATAATGGAAGATATATCAACTTGATGTGAAGTCTGCATTCCTTAATGGTTATCTTGAAGAAGAAATCTACGTCGAACAACCTCAAGGGTTCGTGGTACAATGGAAAGAAGATAAAGTTCACAGACTAAAGAAAACACTATATGGATTAAAGCAAGCCCCGTGAGCCTGGTATAGCAGAATTGATGACTATTTCACTGAGCTTGGATTCAGGAGGAGCCAGAGTGAGCCAACACTGCATAGCAAGACCCAAGGTACGAACAACACACTCATTGTCTCTTTATACGTGGATGATCTCATTTATACAGGAAACAATGAAAATATGATTATGGAGTTCAAAGAAGACATGATGAAAACATTCGAGATGACGGACTTAGGTTTGATGCACTATTTCCTTGGTATCGAGATACATCAAAGAAAAGATGGTATCTTTATCTCACAAAAGAAATCTGTGAAAGCTTACTTAAAAGGTTCAAGATGGAAGGATGCAAGATCAGAGCAAGTCCACTTGACAACAACAAAAGGCACTCAAAAAGGAAGTCGGCTTACCGAAGGCAGACAACTCACAATTTCAAAGTCTAATTGGAAGCTTACTCTATCTAACAGCAACTCGGCCTGATATTATGTATTCAACTAGCTTCCTATCAAGATTCATTACGGAACAGCAAAGCGAGTACTCCGATATCTGCAAGGAACAAAGAACTATGGTATTTGGTATGAATCATGCTCGACTCAAAACTAATAGGCTATCTGAGGCGGCCAGGCGGGATCAATCGACGACATGAAAATCACATCGGTATGCATTCACATTGGGTTCGGGAATATTTTCTTGGGCATCAAAAAAGCAAGCAACGATCGTACAATCATCGCCAGGTTTAATATATAGCAAGAAAGAAGAATGACTACCGGTCCAAGCAATATGGTTGAAGCGCATACTTGAAGACATGGGAGAAGTACAAAAAAAGGCTACAAAAATTTTCGGCGATGATAAAGTCCGCTATAGCAATGGCAAAAATCTCATGTTCCACAAATGTAACTAAACACATCAAAATCAAGTATCACTTCATCCCAAGTAAGAAAGTGAGAAAATGGTGGAGCATTGCAAGACTGACGAACAACTAGCAGATATTTTCACAAAAGCATTACCTCGAGGAAAGTTCGAGATATTACGAGATATGATTGGAGTAGCAGAAATATGCAACAATGAGGAGTATTAGAAATTGTTGCAAATTTCTAGATAAGTCCAATTCTAGAATGTAATTGTATTGTAAACTAGAAAAATCTAGAGAATGCATTGTAAAGAGAAAACTCTAGACTAAAGGTAGTAAAACAAGAAAAATCTAGATTAGAGAAGAACAAATCTAGAAGCATGTAAATTACATAGTGAAACTATAAAAATCTAGAACAAGTACTAGAAGCCTCCTTAGACTAGTATAAATAGATGTGGAGGCATTCTTGTGTAGATAAGCAAGCAAAATCAAAGACCAAGCAATAAAACTTCTACTTAAGGTTCAAACCTCTCTTTGCCTTAGTTCCTCCATTCTTCATTAAACCAAATATATCTCTTCACTTACACTACATACTATATCACACCTATAAAAATAAGCCTCCCATTTCCAACCTTACTATAAAATAAAAAATCTATCATATCATAAAACTATTTACATCAGTTTTGCATCAAAATAAAACAACATATGTTACAATACATTACATTTTGAATGTAAGTGAAATACAATAAAATGCAATGTGCATTCAATTTGCTAAATGCATATTGTTATATTAAAAAAGGCATTTTTCAATTTTAATATCTTTTTGCCATTTCTTTGAAGTATCATAACAAAGTTACATTGTTTTATTAATTAGTTATATAATCTTTTCATTTATTAAAACCTTCTCATTGTCATCCACCGCTTAAAACCGTACCTTCGGATTTACTTCATAAAATCGATCGCAACTTGAAAATAATATAATATTTAATAAAATTGCATATAACAATTCAATTTGGCATTAACTCAAAACAATCGCAAAACCGCCGTGGTCACCCCTAGGCGATTAGGGTTTGTATTAATCAAAATATAACTATAATCCTCAATCTATGTTTTACAATAAGTCATTGATTCTCAAATCAATATCTCACTCTCTCAGTTAATTTTGAAATCAAATTTCCTTTTTTTTAAAAAAAAAACGGTGATTACTATTTAACTCACGAGAATGGCAGGAGTTGCATGTTAAAAAAGTACAAGGTAATTTTTAATTACTTAATTTTTTTTGGTGCAAGATAATCACAACTTATTTGTAATATACTTTAACTCCACTTAATAAATAAGACAGATAAAAACTGTACTATGCAATTTGTGGAGCACAAGAACAAAGTAACGTTCATATTTGCAGAGATATTGCAAGTGGCCAACCAAACTTTTGCCTTTGTAAAAAGCCATGCAAGCTACAAGCCAAAACAACACAAGATCTACATAAAAATGTCTTCGTTATAAATCAGATCATATCATATTGTGAAATTAAGTATGGGTATAGCTTTTTTGCCCATTTTGGATAGTCTATCATATTGTCAGTGGCTGTTTAATTGTTTGGTCACCATGCACAATATGAATCTACTATTTAATTTATTAGTTTTGCATTTTATACAAGCCTGCAGAAATTTAAAGGTGCTAGACAGACGGGCTGCACCTAACGTCTAGGCCGATTTTTACAGCACTAATTTTGCATCATAAATATATATTATATATATTTAAATATTCAATTAATTAGGTAAATGGATTATATGTACTCAAAAAAAAAGTAAATGAATGTGTAAATTGAAATACAAAATAAAATATTAAATTAGAACACAAGATAGGAAGTCCATACAGTGATCTAAAAAGTTCCAAGCGTGAATAAGTTCAATTTATCTTGAGATTTTTAATTGTGCAATTCAAAGACTATTATATTTTGAGATTAAACATACTCGGTTTTCTATATATGTTGGCTGATTTTTCCGAGTAAACAATTGAATGTTGTAGATAAAAAAAACGGATCTTATGTGACAAATAGAGATGTTAAATGGGTTGGCATTAGCCTTAGGTCGATCTAATGGGTTTCGGCTAAAGCGGTTTCGGGCTAAAAATAGGTGTTAAACGGGCAATATTTGAACATAACCCTAACCCTAACCCTAGCGGGCTTAAGGCTAAACGGGCCACTATTGGACTATAAGTCAAAAAAATTAAAAAATATATATTTAAATCTAAAATTTTAAACTCGAATATATATAACATTTAAGTTTAATATTTTAAGTTAAACTATTCGTCTTAAATAAAATTCATGCAAAGTTTCTAATTACATTGTATTAACAAACTTATAAAATTAATTATTTTATGATCTAAATTTCGAAAATGTAATAATAATAATTAAAGCTACCCAAAATTAACACTTTTTTCTGTAATTACTCATATGACTATAAGTTAAAATATTCAAAATTAGATACTTAAATCTAAAATTTTAAACTTGAGCATATATAACATTTAATCTTAATATGTAAAGTTAATCTATTCATTATTAAAAAAAAGTCATGCATAGTTTATAATTTTACTGCATAAACAAAATTACAAAATTAAATTTAGCACCATTTAGAAATATAATTTATATCCTATATAGTCTAATAAAACTATGTGAAATTTTCTTATTCAGAATAAAATTCAGAAAATTAAATTAAGTAATAAATAAAATAAATAAAAAAGAAGTTTGTCAAGAAATATAGCTTGTTTAATAAAGTTAAACTTCAAGATGAGGGATATGTTAATTTGAAAAATAAATTTACTAGTAACTAATAGGTAATAAAAGTAGATATAAAATATTAAAATTATATTTATATTTTAAAATATAAAAATAGTGGCTAACAGGCTAGCTCGGTTAACCTTCGGGCTAGCCCTAACGGCTTCGGTTTAAACGGTTAGGGCCAAAAAGACCCAAATTTAAACGGGCCAAAATACTTCGGCTCTAACCTTCTTTTTTCCGGTTTCAATGGTCCGAACCAACGGGCCGCGATCCTTTTAACATCTCTAGTGACAAATGATCTTTAAGGGTGATTTGGTTTAACGTTTGAGGCATTGAGATGTGAATTAAGCTAATTAACCATAATAAGTACCATTGACATTTGGCAAGCAAACTATAACTACTTTTGGGTTGTTCAAATAAAACCAATTTTCACTATTCTCAGGAATAGAGCCAGAAAATGAAGTTTAGCGGGGCAAAATTTATTTTCTCTTAAAACTAGTAGATAAAGAGGTATTTTTTATTATTTTGGAGGGGGCGAAATTTTAAAATCTAATAATTTTATACATAAAATTTATTTTATTAATTATTAAAAAAAATCGATGTTAAGCCATTAGCCGGAGGTGGGGGTGGGGATAATTCTAAAAATCCACACCTAACCACTGGCGTATCCCAGGGGTGGGCCAACCTGGGCCCTGCCCCACCCCTTTTTTTCTTAAAAAAAATTAATGAGAATTTTTTTATTAAAAAAAATATTTTTAGTGCTAATTTGTATAATTTTTCTTGGGTTTTCTATCCGATCCATCATATTTTTGTGTATCGGCCCACCCTGTTAGGGTGTCCCGACTCCATCATTGCACCTAGCCCGCCTAGTTCTCACATGTCACAATTGAAATTTGAGCTACTAACCAAACATAGTTTTAATTCAATTGTTTTCTAAATATATCATTTAAAAAAAATCAATAACTATGATTTGCAAAAGAAATTATTCAAGTATTGTAGTTATTTTGAACTCATTAACAAAGAAACTCAATTTTGAGCATCTTGGATGGTCGCCATAAGACATCTAGAAAACAAAATTCAATATCCTTCATTGATGAAGTTCCTTTTTTCTTGTCCTATAAAGTAAAAACCAAATCCATTTTTTGATGATGAAATGTAAAATATAAAGGTAAAATGTTACGAGTACTCGAGGCATACCCCGCAAAAACATAACAAGAGGTATAGTGATTATCGAATCCATTTCTTTACTCAGAGAATATAATCCAAAATGACAAACACAGACCTTCAAAAAACGAAAATGTATGTAAATAATTAAATGTATATCCAAAAACACTTTTATTTTGCTTTTGTAATAATATGCCAAAATATTTTATTAATATTATTTTAGTAGGTCAAGATTCAAACCTCAAGACTCAAATGACATGATTCACTATGAACATCCTCATGTTAAAAGAAATTTTCAATAACAAAGTCATGACCAATACTCATGAGTTTTGGACCAACAAAAAGGTTCTACATGCATTCACAATCTCAGTACACATGAAATGAGTGCATCTTTGAAGTTTGACCATGCAATTATCATGAGTGATGGGACTATATTATTCCATCATTCTATGTGCATTTCACAATCAAATCTAGGGGCACTTTAGTAATTAACACAAAAGATCATGTCTCACACAATCAATTTTATATAAAAAAAACCAAGGTTTGGTCTAATTACAAGAGAATCCACTGGTTTTTGAAAAATTGTAAAAAATATTTTGTGGTTTGATTTCGTCGTACAATTTCACCTTTCATAACTAAAAGATATTTCAAACCCCCCTGGTATTTTTCCAGAAATATTACAGTTATACCTTTAAATTTAAGAAATAATAAAACTTGAGGGAGTTTTTTGTAATTTTGAAATTTCTCTAAATTTTTTTGTAATTATAGCCCAAACTTTAGGGGACTTTTGTAATTATCCCTTTTATATATGGTGCTGCACTGCTGATTTTAAAATATTATTTCCTGACTGTAAAAAAAGAATAGTATAACTTGTAATTAGATGAAAGACAATTAAATTAATACCCATTAATGTTTCTGGAGCAAATAGGTACAATTATATTAGTACCCATTAACTATTTCTGGAGCATTTTAGGTACAATTAAAAAATTTAATAGTTAAATAATTAAATTTCGCATCCCAAGGGACCCACCACGTGGGCCATCGTGGACCATCTTTGTCTTACGTGGTCTTGCTGACTTGGCCTCTGCTACAATTGTACTCCTGTCTTAATTCTTGTTTTAATTTATTTTCTATGTACTTTGTATTCATTGATAATTTTATGGAACATTGCAACGGGTGCAAATATATTTGTTTTTTTTAAACGAAATCAATAAGTAGCAAAATACAAGTACTACACATGAAATGAAATTAAATTATTTGCCGTTGATATTATCAATTATCATGACTTTTTTTTATATAGATCACATAAAAATACTATTTCAAAATTCATATTATAATCATCATCAAATACGAAACTCATTACATTGAAACACGAGTTTATGAAAATTCACACATAAAAATTAATGCCTTAAAAATTCTAAAAGAGAAAGGACAATGTGGATTGAACCATATACCTATTGTTTGGGCTTGAAAGTCTTTAACCAATAGACCACAATCTCATTCTCAATCTTAATAATTACTCCAGATGCTATTAAATGCTACTACTAGCATGCATCAAAATCCTCTAAACAGCGTTTCTAAAAGATTCAATGTCTTTTTATAGTTAAAAAGACTAAAAGTTAGTCCCTCATGGGTTGACCTAGTGAGTACGATAAGTTTTTGAGTCTACTACACCCTTTTGCATCTTTTGGCCGATACTGGCTGGGTGTTTTTCCAAATTTGCATGCTATTACGTCAAATTTGAGAATATATCTACGCGCACCCAAAGAAAAGTAGTTATGTGTACCCCATTAATGTTTTCTACGAGGCTCGAGAGATGAAATAGATATATAAACAAGGAGTAGAATTTTATTTACTTTACAAAATAAAGTTAATACTTATACAATCTACATGCAAAGAAAACATGGACGAAGGTGTATACTCGCAAATTTGTAGTTAAAAAATAGAAATAAATTCCAGAAACTAATCCAGAAACAAACTAATAATATCCTTATTGACTGCCATACATACTATGGTAGGTTTTGTATTTGTGAAAAACCGAAGTGCAAAAGTTTATATCAATAATTTGAAATTTGGACCAAAAATAATCTACATTAAATGTTTTCAGGAAAAACATAATGATATAATTTTTTTTCATATTGTATAATAATTTTCAAACTTAAACCAGCTCCCCCATGGGTCCTCCAAATCTCAACTTTTCCGCCCCTATAAATTCCATTAAAATCCCACTCACTCAAAAAAACACTCTCTCTCTAAACACAAACCCCTTTCTCTCTCTATACTTCATCTTCCCCATCTCACCATTACTGTACATCATATCTGTACAAAAAACCTAAAAAGGAAAAAAAATAAAATTCACATTCACCATTTACATTTCTTAGAAAAAATCACTGTCAATGGCAGAGATTTGCGGTCGAAAACTAACCGTTGAAGTATGCAACGCCAAGAACCTTATGCCGAAAGACGGCCAAGGCACGGCGAGCGCCTACGTCATCGTCGATTACGACGGCCAACGGCGTCGTACCAAGACCATTTCCCGGGATCTCAATCCCCAGTGGGACGAAAAGCTCGAGTTCTTAGTCCACGACGCCGTTTCGATGCCCGAAGAAACTCTAGAACTCAACGTCTACAACGACAAGAAGGCCGGCAAGAGAAGCACTTTCCTCGGAAAAGTCAAGATTTCGGGAAGCACTTTTGTTAAATCCGGCGAAGATGTGCCGTTGGTTTATTATCCATTGGAGAAAAGAAGTGTTTTCTCTCAGATCAAAGGCGAGATCGGTTTGAAGGTTTCGTATGTCGACGAAGAGCCTCCTCCGGCGCCGGCGCCGGAGAAGACTGAGGCTCCACCACCGGCTGTTACAGAGGAGAATCCACCGGAGAAGGAGGTAGACAAAAAGGAGGAAAAAAAGGAGCCTGAAGCCAAGGAAGAGGAGAAAAAGGAAGAAGAGAAAAAACCCACTTCAGAGGAGGCTAAAAAGGAAGATAAACCACCGGAGAAGGCGGCGGAGGCGCCGCCGCCGCCGACATCGACCGAAACAGAGCACCCACCAATTGCTCAACAAAAAGCCCCACAAAACCCAGAAAAATCCATAATAATAGAGATGGCAAAAAACATGGAAATCGAATCGAAACTATTTCAAAAAATCTCCAGCGGAAACTTAGATCGAAGAATCGCCTTCGATCTCGTAGATCAGATGCCATTTCTCTTCGTCCGCGTAGTAAAACCCAAGATCTCAAACCCAGAAACAGAGTCCTCTTTCTTTGCAAAGCTTGTAATCGGGACCCACACCATCAAAACCAAATCCCAGCCTGCAAACAGAGAATGGGACCAGGTTTTCGCCTTCGACAAAGAAGGCCTCAACTCAACTTCTCTCGAAGTTTCCATCGTCGCTCAGAAGAAAATCGCAGAAAAAGAAGACACCACCGAGGATATCCCCGCCGGAACGGTGTCGTTTGATCTGCAGGAGGTCCCCAAACGGGTCCCCCCGGACAGCCCGTTAGCGCCGCAGTGGTACAGTCTGGAAGGAGATGGGTCGCCGGGAAATGACGTCATGCTGTCGGTTTGGGTCGGGACTCAGGTCGACGAGGCTTTTCAGGAGGCCTGGCAGTCGGATTCCGGCGGGTTGGTACCGGAGACCCGAGCCAAGGTTTACTTGTCTCCGAAGCTGTGGTATTTGAGACTAACGGTCATCCAAACCCAAGATTTACAGCTTGGTTCGGGTTCGGCTGGGCCCGAGCCTAAGGTTCGGAGTCCGGAGCTTTACGTGAAAGCCCAGCTCGGCGCGCAGCTGTTCAAAACGAGCCGGACAAGTATCGGCTCTTCTAATCCTACGTGGAATGAGGACCTGATTTTCGTAGCCGCCGAGCCGTTTGAGCCGTTTTTGACCATCACGGTTGAGGATGTGACAAATGGGCATCCGGTGGGGTACACTAAGGTGCAGGTGGCTACGGTGGACAAGCGCACGGACGACAAATCAGAGCCCAGATCAAGGTGGTTTAATTTAATCGGAGATGAAACTAACAAACCATATGCTGGGAGAATACACGTGCGGGTGTGTTTAGAAGGTGGGTATCACGTGCTCGACGAGGCAGCTCACGTGACCAGTGATGTTAGAGCCACTGCCAAGCAGTTATCCAAGCCACCAATTGGTTTGCTTGAAGTGGGCATTAGAGGGGCTACTAATCTGCTTCCGGTTAAAACCGCCGACGGTACGCGTGGGACCACCGACGCCTACGTGGTGGCTAAGTACGGGCCAAAGTGGGTCCGCACGCGTACGATTCTCGATCGGTTTAATCCGAGGTGGAACGAGCAGTACACGTGGGACGTGTACGATCCGTGCACGGTTTTGACTATAGGGGTGTTCGATAACGGAAGGTACAAGCACGACGAAGCGGGGCTCAAGAAGGACGTACGACTCGGGAAGCTTAGGGTACGACTCTCCACGCTCGACACGAATCGAGTGTACGTCGGTACGTATTCGCTTACGGTGTTGCTTCCCGGTGGAGCGAAGAAAATGGGTGAAATTGAGATTGCATTGAGGTTTTCGTGCTCATCATGGATTAGTCTCATTCAAGCATATGCTAATCCAATGTTGCCTAGGATGCATTATGTGAAACCAATGGGTCCAGCTCAGCAAGACATTTTGAGGCACAATGCTATGAGGATTGTCACGACAAGGCTGGCCCGATCCGAGCCCGCTTTGGGCCAAGAAGTGGTCCAATTCATGTTGGATTCGGATATGCACATGTGGAGCATGAGGCGAAGCAAGGCGAATTGGTTCCGGGTCGTGGGGTGCTTGTCTAGAGCCGCCACATTCGTCCGATGGCTCGATGGGATTCGAACCTGGGTCCACCCGCCGACCACCGTATTGGTCCACATCCTACTAGTGGCCATCGTGTTGTGCCCGCACCTAGTGCTGCCCACGATTTTCATGTACGCGTTCCTCATCATAGCGTTGAGGTTCCGGTACCGCCAGCGCGTGTCGATCACGATGGACACTAGGTTGTCGTACGTGGACGCGGTGGGACCGGACGAACTAGACGAAGAATTTGACGGTTTCCCAACAACCCGATCGGTCGACCAAGTGCGGCGTCGATGACGACCGGTTACGTGCCCTAGCGGGCCGGGCCCAAACCCTACTAGGGGATTTGGCGGCCCAAGGTGAGAGATTGGAGGCATTGTTCAATTGGAGGGATCCTAGGGCAACTGGGATATTTGTGGTGGTGTGCTTATTTGCTTCATTGATGTTCTATGTTGTACCATTCAAGGCATTTGTGTTAGGGTCCGGATTTTATTACCTCCGCCATCCGAGGTTTCGGGACGACATGCCCTCCGTGCCGATAAACTTTTTCCGGCGGCTGCCGCCTCAGTCCGATCGGATTCTCTGAAATAATTTTTCGTTTATTATTTAATTTTAATTTTAGTTTTTTTTTTAAAAAATTTGATTAGGGAACTGTGATGCACTTTCCCGGTGTACTAGGGAGTTGGGGCTTTTGATTCTGAGAATCTGGAATGGTGAATTGAATAGTATTTATTTCTTTTGTCTTAAATTGAACAAAATATATTGCATTCAATAAATTAAGGGGCAGAAGAAAGTTATTAGTACAAATATTTATTAGTTTATTTATTGCTGACAATATATTTTTGGCAAAAAGTGACCGTTGGGACTGTCCATTTCTTTATAAAGGTTTGGTGAGTGTTAAATGTGATAATATTGAATTCAGTGACCGTTGCAGAGGGTGGTCGTCTGTCATCTGTGGAGCGCAAGTTCTTTTTTTGGTTTTCTACTTTTTTTTTGGGCAGCCCATTTTGGCTATTAAAAAAAAAAGTTCACTTGTGTTGTGAAAATAAGGAGAAATAAAATAGGAGCACATTGCATTTGAGGTAATTCATTAGATATTTTAAAGCAATCATAATTTTGTGTGACTTATATGAGGAGAAAATAAAATGGAATAACATTGTATTAGTAGACAATTACAACTTACGAAATATTAGTAGACACTAGTATGAAATCGAATTCGGGTCAATGGTCCTGACAAGACGAATATTGGATAAAATATTCTTTTTTCATCTTAGTTTTTTTACTAGTATTGAAAGAGAACTGCCTTGGTCAAAAATCAAATTACGTCATACACTCATTTTCACCAAGATTCAAATATTTTTGAAGTTTTACTTACTATGATTATTTGCTAAAATTGTACTGTTAAACAAAGTAACAATCCGTCCAAAAAGAAAAAAAAAAGGAACAATAATCCCTGGAATCAAAGAAAATGCTGACCCAATCCAGTTCTCATCAAGGTCATATATAGATTGTCTAGATAAAAAGACCTAGGCCAATTCTCTTTTTGGGTGGCCTAGTTTAGACTAAAGATCTCTAGGCAACACTCAGTATTGATGTATAAATCTAGCAAGAAACCAATCCTTGAATTTGAAGAAATAACTTAACCAATAATTAAATAAGATTTTCATTGATTATGGTCCGATTTTAATTAGGGAGGAAAATCAATTTATTACAAACGTGACCGCGGAGCAAGCTGGTATTGCTACCGATTCACGGTTCAACCGACCGGACCGATTCAATCGTTGGTCAATCGGTCTAACAAATATTAGTTATAATTTTTATTATATTATATAAATTAGTAATGTATTAATTATTATGTGAAAAAATACAAATAACATACTAAAAGAATATCTAATATAGCTTAAAATTCAGATAATCACATAAATATAACAAAATATCAAAATTAATATTAAAATCCGATTAAAACTTTAAAAATTCAAAATATATAAGAACTATTTTTTTGACCGGTTCCACTGTTTACTGCAAAAACAGTTTTAGGAAGTACCGGACTGGTCCAACTACCAATTTCTGTTCCAACCGGCAACCAATTGAATCAGTCGGTCATATCCGATTTTTTAAACATAGATGAAATAGAGCACGCCTATTAGAGCTGTCAAAAAAAGGCCAGCCGGTAATAGGGCCAAATTAGGCTGCAATTTTGCAAGCCCGAAAAGAGACGAACTTATTTGGCTCAGCCCATTAGGCCAGAATCACCGGTTGGCCCGAAGCAAATCAAGTGTATTTTTAATACATGGACTGGGTTGGATTCCCCAACATAGTGACTCGAAGAAATTCCGGCCAACCCAACCGACCTAATTTTTCACCTTGGCCCGATGGGCCAGCACCTAGCCGAGCCGGCCCGACTCAGACAATTTGGCAGCTTTAATGCCTAGATACAAAACCAGTCTTAGACTTGCCCATATTGGGCGGATTTAAATTCTTTTTTAGAAGGGCGAATTTTAAAAATTATACATGGGTTTGAACTATGAAGTAAACTTATGTTGGGAAAAATGCAAAAATATTCCTGTAATTTTAGTTGGCAATTTTGGTTCTGTCCGATTTACGTTTTGCAAATTCAGTCCTATAACTTTAAAATTGTCGCAATTTTAGTCTTGAAGTCATAGAAGCAACAATATCCGGCGAAAAAATAGCATGTGAAGGACACATGACCCGTTGTAAGGCTGGATTGGACCTGTCCTAGTCCACATGGAACCATTTTTTCATCTGATTGAACAAATTTTAAAATTGATCCTGCAACTTATTTTAACTCATAAATAAAAGTAAACCAAATTGGCAAAATTAGTCCTTTAACTTTTTTAACTCTTAAAAAAAACATTACATCATCTTCTTCTTCCACAAAATTCTGCAGCCCCAAACCCTAGGAAAAACATTATTAAATATGTCATATTTAATAGCACAATCGAGATTTTGATAACTTTATTCATTTGTCGTTTGATTGGCACTTAGCAAACATTTGAATGCACAAAACAATTTGTGGCCTCCAAACAAATATTCAAATTTTGTTATTTTTTGTCCTATTATTCAACATTTTAATTACAGTTTTATAATTCATTATCCATTTTTTCTTTTTTATTTTCCTTTTTTAAATTGGAGTGGGGCATCGCTTTTGTGAACGTGCTTGAGGAATTTTTATAGTATTTTTTTTTAAAAAGTTTTTCTATAATTTGTTAATCAACTGCATCAAACTCTGTTTTTATACTTAATTAAATATTATTTTATTAAATTTATGGATGTTTATGACTAATATTTTTTACAAATATTGATTTTCTAGAAGTATAATGATACAACCCAAGTTACAATACATGAAGAGCCCATTAGTCAAGTCCAGCCCATTGCTCAAGCGGATAAAGTCCCAGGCCCAACTCGTGTGTTAGGAATTTTATTGTTTAGATTTTGATGAGTGCCATGTAAAACTTAGAATAGAAAGTTAGCTCCCCAATTCTTGCTTTGAAATGTATTGTAACAATTAGAGCCGCTGCCGAGTTAAGTCGCCTACGCTCCAACTTGCAAGAAGACAATCAAGGCTTGAAGGAAAACTCTCTTTGTGAGACAATTTGAGTACAAAAAGAGCAGACAGAACTCGATCGTTGAAGAAGCGGTGAGATGCTGTTGAGTGGAACATCGTCAAGTCAACTCAAGAGAAGACAAGTCTCAAGTCAAGTGACGGAAGAGTCATCCATGATTGGAAGTCGACTCTAAGTCACCTGGGAAAGCGAGGAAATGCGTCAAGTCGAGATAATGAAAAAGAACCGTTACGTAAATCAAGAGATTTACTTAAACAAGTAATATCTTCATACTACCTTTCTTGGAGTGCTCGATCCCGTAAGCGTGCAAAGAAATGAACCAATGGGAAGCACTACACCGTGTCGAACTCGAAAAGGTGATAAAACATTTCATACGAGAAATGGCAATTCCAAGAAGTGCAAACCAACGATCGCAAAGTGATTTTCAAAAATGAGCCTATCTCTTCAACGGGCAAATTTTTGAAAGTTCACTATAAAAGGCCGAGGAGTTTGATTGAGAAAAAAATGAGAGATGATGCGTGAATGACACACACGTGAGATATACAAGCTTATAAAAATTGAAATATTCTCAATCCTCAAGCCTACATCTCGAAGAACATCAATCCAACACTTACCTCGTGAAGGAAAGAGAACTTCAATCGTTGAAGAGGAAACTACGAAAACAAGGGGTCTACACTCCAAGAAGGATTGTAGAAAGGTTCAAGGTCAACAAGTCTTAAGCGTTTGGAGGGCTTCGTGATCAAATCCAAAGTGCTTGAGCAAGTGAGTAGTAGCAAGCGGTGCCGCTGTGAAGAAGCCGAGTCGCACGGAAGCCTTGGTGAGTGATCAAGGCGTCTCGATCGAGTCCCAAAGGATCAAGTAATTTGTTGTGATCAAGACTTGTATCTGGATCATTACCACTTTGTAAACCGATCATTACTTAGTGGATTCCTCCAGGAGTTGGAGAAGAGAGGAGTAGAAGAATTACCTCATCTTCGAACCTCTATAAAAACTTTATGTGTCATTTACTTTACAAAGATTTAAATATCCGCACTTTTAATTGCTTATATCTCACGATAAATTTGCTATCCATCCGATAATCTATAAGTACTAAATCAAGTAAAAACTTGCTTAAACAAACTTAAGGGTGTTAAGTCTTCCATTGAAAACAAAACCTTGACTAAGTCAAATTATAGCCAACAAGTGAGTTACTCCACTAATATTTCAAATTTGAATCTGTACATTTGAGAGATTAACTCTTGAGTGACTAATTCGATTTGTCCATCAAGGACACAAATTGTGTAGAAACTCAGAGATTTAAAAGGCCTAAATCGAAAATTTGGTAAGGTTTATTCACCCCCCTTCTAAACCTTACACTTACACCCCTTGGGACCTACATCGTGTGAAGAAGAAACCTACCTGGCACAAGGATTACATGATGGGGTGAGATCAGCTGCAGGGGATAATTACAAGGAGAGAGAGGATGGAGAGTTAGTTAGAATGTCAGGATAATGTGAGGGAATGTTTGAGTTTTCTGTTAAAATACCTTGCCAGAGGTGCAGTGAATGATTAAGAAAAATATTGACGTTGCTAATTCTTTCTTGGGAGCTCTCACCTGCTCGAAACGGTGATTTTCCATATATTTTGCTGAATTATTTTATATTTTTGCTTGATTAATCAATTGTGGTTATATCAATTGGTGCCTTCGTTGAGAGATATGGCAGATTTTGATTTAGCGAATGTATGAAGGCCCTTCAAACCCGACTTGAAAACAGACTAAGTTTGTGCAATCACAATTTGAGAATCAATCGATGGCTATGCATCGGGCGTTCTGAGAAGTGTATGGGAACAGTGAGACGCCAAACCGTCGGATGCGTTTTCTCGTTCACAATATCAAGGGGAGTACATACCCTATTGGGGGAAGCACTATTAAACCATTCACGCACGCGGATGTTGTCACGGCAACAATGACGTTCCACTAACAATGAGGCGTATGAAAATGGAGGTTCAAGTTCGATGGGGACGGAACACGGAAGGGTGGATTTTGAGAATCGAAAAGTTTTTCGATTTCCATGGGGCTCCAGGAACTACGACTCACGATCGTATCGTTTCATATGGAGGGTAGGGCATCCATTTGGTTCCAATGGATGAAGAGGAATGGATTGTTGACCAATTGGCGAATTCCTACATAACTTACGACATCGATTTAGTGTATCGATCATGAAGATTATCGGGGCGACTATCCAAGCTAACACGTACATCTATGGTGGCGCATTTTTGAGGCGGCTTTTGAGGAATTAATGAATAAGGTCACATGCAAGCATACCCGAGTCGTTGCTCATCAGTTTTTTCGTCACCGGTTTGAAGTCGGAGATCCGACGGGAGCTACAGTTCCATAAGCCTGCTACACTTATGGAGGCCTTCTCATTAGCTCGTGTCCACGAAAGCCGTATAGAAGACATTCGGGCTGGGCCCCGGAATCGGAAAAATAGGTGGAGTAATCAAGCGCTTAATGGGCCGCCCAACAAGTAGCCCTTTTCACGTGAGCCCAAACTTGAAAAATGCAAATCGAGTAGGGCAACCCAGGTCCAGTCGAACCCTAACTCAACTTCAATTCAGCCCCTAACCCTGTCATCCAACAGCAACACATCTCTTCCGATACGGCGGTTGTCGCAGGCGGAGTTGCACGAAAAACGAGAAAAAGGGTTGTGTTATACGTGTGACCAAAAGTGGAGTACTAATCACAAGTGTAAAAGTAAGCTTATGGTTTTGTTAGGAGCAAATGATGAGGAAATTGACGAAGAGGAGGCAGAAGAACAAACGGGAGACGAGACACCAAAATTGATTACGGCAGATATATCGAGTTTAAACGCACTCGCTGGGGCACCCAATCCTCGTTCGTTGCGGTTATGGGGAGAAATTGGTAACAATCAATTTCAGGTGTTGATAGATAGCGGGAGCACCCATAATTTTGTTAAACCTAGAGTTGTCGAGCAACTGGGAATTTCAGTGCAATCCATAGAAGGATTCAAGGTCTACGTCGGGAATGGTGACTATCTGACTTGCCAATACATGTGCCCATTTGTTCAGATAAAAATACAACATCAAGTTTTTTGTGTGGATTTATACGTATTGCCAATCGAAGGGCCAGATGTAGTATTGAGGGTGCAATGGCTTCAGCTACTGGGAAGAGTATCTCATGACTATCGGGCTATGACCATGGAGTTCGAATGAGAGGGACGTTTGGTTATCTTGAAGGGAGGAGGTGACCGTTTGGCGGAGCCTATATCGTTTCAGCAGTTACAAGCCAGTCAGAGGCGGGGTGAAATACATATGCTATTCGAGATACAGTTTTTTCAGTTGGAGAGTACAAACGAGCAAGTTGCCGCTGATGAGCTGAAATTACCACCAGACATAGCGCCTGAAATTAGTCAGGTGATTGTTCAATTTAGAGAGGTCTTCGGAGTTCCAAAAGGGTTGCCGCCGCATCGTACCATTGACCATCATATTCACCTAGAGCCGGGCAGTAAACCAGTTAATGTGAGGCCGTATAGGTACCCGCATTTTTTGAAGAATGAGATGGAAAAGCTTGTTAAAGAAATGCTAGAGTTGGGGATTATAAGGCCAAGCCACAACCCATATTCATCGCTTGTCCTATTGGTTCGAAAGAAAGACGGGACGTATCGGTTTTGTGTTGATTATCGTGCCTTGAACGCAATAACCATCAAGGATAAGTTTCTTATTCCGACTATTGACGAGTTACTCGATGAATTAAGTGCAGCTACAGTTTTTACAAAATTGGATTTGAGGGTCGGGTACCATCAAATAAGGATGAATTCGAAGGATATTGCAAAGACCTCTTTTCGGACAGTAGATGGGCAGTTTGAGTTTTTAGTCATGCCCTTCGGGCTAACAAATGCTCCTTCTACTTTTCAGCGCCATGAACCGATTTTCAAGAAGTATTTGCGAAGGTTTGTTATCGTTTTTTTGACGACATATTGATATATAGTAAAACATTGGTTGAGCATGCGGAACATTTGGGGCTGGTCTTAGAATGCCTAAGGGAACACCAGTATTTTGTTAAGATGAGCAAGTGTTCTTTTGGCCAACAAGCGATAGAATATCTGGGGCATATTGTGACGGGTGGTGTGGTCAAGGCTGATTCCAAAAAAATCGAAGCTATGGTTGAATGGCCAGCACCTAAGAACGTAAAACAACTACGTGGGTTCCTCGGGTTGATGGGATATTACAGACGGTTTGTTAAGGGGTATGCTACCTTAGCGCCACTTACCAATTTATTATGCAAAGATGGGTTCGGTGGAGCAAGAGGCTGACAGCGTTTACAAGTCAAGAAAGCGATGGTAGAATCTAGAAGTGTTGAGACTTCCTGATTTTGACGAGATTTTTGTTATCGAAGCCGATGTGTCGAAATAGGGTATTGGGGCGGTGTTAATGCAGAAGGGGCATCCCGTGTCGTTTTTCAGCAAGAAATTAGGAGTTCGGATGCAAATGGCCTCCACGTACATCAAGGAATTATATGCGATAACAGAGGCAATTCGGAAGTGGCGGCAATACTTGTTGGGGCGTGAGTTTGTGGTATGCACGGATCACAGAAGTATCAAGGAGCTATTTCAACAGGTTGTTCATACTCCCGAGCAACAAATATATGTACAGAAATTGATGGGGTATACTTTTAAAATCGAATACAAGCCGGGAAAAATGAATCTTGTAGCGGACGGCTTATCTCGGGTATATGAGGACCAAACAGCTGCAACATTTAGTGCCTTGATGAGTTATCCGCAATGTGAGTTGAAACAAAAATTATTGGAGGTGAACTCGAATGATCCGGGTTTGATTCGCTTACATGAACTGAAGGTCAATGGGGCACTACCACCAGGATATACCGAGAGGGAAGGGGTCATTTACTACCATGATCGAATTGTGGTTGGGTCTGATCAGAATTTGCGTGACACGTTGAAGAGGGAATTTCACGCTACCCCCATTGCGGGACATGTCGGGATAAAGCGCACGTTAGTTAAGTTGGCGGCACTATTTTATTGGCCTAAAATGCGACAAGATGTGGAGAGATTTGTCAAGTTTTGTCTTGTTTGCCAACAAACAAAATATTCTACACAACCCCCAGCTGGAACTTTACAGCCTTTACCCGTTCCATCAACTGTTTGGAGTGAGGTCATCATGGACTTTATTAATGGGTTGTCGATGGATCGTGGTATGAGCTCTGTTTTGGTGGTTGTTGATCGTTTAACAAAGGTGGCACATTTTGGAGCTTTGCCGACACATTACACGGCATTGAAGGTAGCATAATTATTCATTCAAATGGTAGTCAAATTACACGGATTTCCGAATTCCATTATTTCTGATAGAGATTCAATTTTTCTGAGCGCTTTTTGGAAACATCTCTTTTAACTTAGTGGCACAACGCTTAAATACAAGAGACGGCATATCACCCTCAAACCGATGGGCGACGGAGGTGGTAAATCGGGGCTTGAACAATACTTGAGGTCTTTACGCAGAAAACCACGGGAATGGACTCGATTGCTACCTTGGGCCGAGTATTGCTATAATACGAGTTATCACAGCGGGTTGGGCATGACTCCATTTCAAGCACTCTACGGGCGTCCTCCACCAGTTATCCCTATATACCAGCCCAACTCATCAGATGTACAGGCCGTGGACGACATGTTAGTGAGGCGTGACGAACTATTAAGAACCTTGAAGATTAATCTCACTCGTGCACAGAACCGAATGAAGCAACAGGCTGACACCAAAAGGAGGGATGTTGATCTGCAGGTTGGTGATCATGTACTAGTGAAGTTACTGCCGTATCGACAAACGACGGTTGCCAAAAGGCCTTTTCAGAAGCTGGCGCAACGATATTTTGGTCCCTTTAAGGTGCTGGAGCGTATTGGTGCCGTTGCCTACAAAATTGAGCTGCCACCTGGTAGTCGAATTCACCCGGTGTTCCACGTGTCGATCCTTAAAAAATGGGAGGGGCCGATCACTAAGGACGCATTAACTCTACCAAAGGAAGCATTTAACAGTCATCCCATTTTGCAACCCCAAGCTATTTGTGCGAACAGAGTCATCCTTCGTCAAGGAAAACCAGTGCAGCAGGTGTTGGTCCAGTGGCCCGGGGTTCCGCCGGAAAGTGCGACGTGGGAAGATGAGTCTGAGATTCAGCTGGTATCTCCAAGTTCCAACCTTGAGGACAAGGTCGTTTTTGAAGACGAGGGGAGTGATACAACCCAAGTTACAACACATGAAGAGCCCATTAGTCAAGTCCAGCCCATTGCTCAAGCGGATAAAGTCCCAGGCCCAACTCGTGTGAAGAAGAAACCTACCTGGCACAAGGATTACGTGATGGGGTGAGATCAAGCTGCAGGGGATAATTACGAGGAGAGAGAGGATGGAGAGTTAGTTAGAATGTCAGGATAGTGTGAGGGAATGTTTGAGTTTTCTGTTAAAATACCTTGCCAGAGGTGCAGTGAATGATTATGAAAAATATTGACGTTGCTAATTCTTTCTTGGGAGCTCTCACCTGCTCGAAACGGCGATTTTCCATATATTTTGCTGAATTATTTTACATTTTTGCTTGGTTAATCAATTGTGGTTATATCATATAAATAATTTAGTTCCATTACAAAAGAAAAAAATATAAATATATAAAGTTTTATTCTTGTTTTAAAAAGTATATTCATATTAATAAAAAATAAAAATAGGATTATAAATAAATTGAGTTAAGTCGAACACATAGCTCTTAAATTTTGTTTCAGGTTTTAATGATTCAAATATTACGGTCTGACTTCATATAATTGTTATGTGAATCGGGTTGAGGCAAAATTTAATTGAGCCGAAACGAATCAAACTTTAGCTGCTGATTTTTCAGACTTATTTTGTTATTATTTACGAATTAAATCGGATTAGAGTAGTGTTTTAAATCTTTTGCGAAAAAATGTTTTTAAACTTAATTATATATATATATATATATATATATATATGAATATGATCAAATGAGACCAGATAATTAGAGTGAGACAGTGTGGACTAATCATGCCCACAAATCTGTAATTTTAGATAGTTGAGATTTACCCAATTTAATAAATATTTTTGATTTATTTTAAATCTGAAAAGGGCAGATTAGTTATTTTAGGTTGTAGATGTAACTGTCTTTTACTTCACCTCATCAAATTCACAACTCAAATCCGACAAGCTCCCGATCCAATCGCCGTTTCAGGAAACCTCATCTTCTTCGCCGCCACCGACGACAACTTCCTACCGGCGCTATCCAAACCACTAATTTTTAATATGTTGTCGAAAAATTGGGATTACGGTCCATCGTCGGCGCTTTGCGTGGATCTGTCTACGTCGCGAGGGGGATGGGGTCCTACTACAACACAGACGTCGCACGGTCGATCGAGAAGTGGAACTTGGATTTTAGGAATCCGGCGATCCCGACGCTGGGTGTGGCAGGAGATGTGGAAGCTGAGTTTCAATAGAAAATGGGAAAATGAAAGCTTCTGAGAAGGTTAGTAATGAAGGTGGAACAAGCATGCGAAATCAATTAAATAATGGTGCAGACATGAGAAGTGATAGTGATGGGAAATTTAGCCGCGATGCGATCGAGGCCGTCGTATGGAGGGGGTTTCAGAATAAAGGATAGGATTGGAGGATTGGTGAAGAAGATGATGCTGATGTGGAGAAACCGAGGGCCTACGAGGAGGCTGTTAGGATTAATGTATACTTATATGTTTTTCGATATATATTTAGATGTGTTTTGCTGTATAAATAGTTAATTTTTTATGTATGTATTTATATTGTATACTTATGTTTTTTGTTGTACACTGATATGTGTTTTGTTGTAAACTTATATGTATTTTGTTGTATACTTATATTTTTGTTTGACAATTGTAATATACAGTACAAATATGTTAAATATACAACATAATAGTGTTAAATATACAGTAAATATATGCTAAATATACAACACAATAATGAGCGTGATTCTCTCTCTCTCTCTCTCTCTCTCTCTCTCTCTCTCTCTATAACTGATTCCTTGATTTACGCCCCACATATTTTTATTTGACCATTTTAATATGCAGTAAAATTATGCTAAACATACAGTAAAATAGTGTTAAGTATACATCAAATCACTGATAAATGTACAACATACTGCATGACAGAGCACATGTAGGATTTTCTCTCTCCAGCGCAATTTTATCGCGATTTTCTCTCTCCCCACGTGATTTTCTCTCTCCTAATAACTGATTCCATATTTGGATGGTCCCCCACATGTTTGTTTTGACAATTATACCCTTATTTTGCCTTAATTAAATGTTTAATGTAATTTAAACCCCTATTTATCTTAGCCATTGATATAAATAAGGGAGAATTGAGATGAGTCCACATTGTCACACTCTAATATGTGGTCTCATTGTATCCTTCCATATATATATATATATATATGAATCGAGCCCTGATGCACCCGCACTAACCAGGCACTTAGCAAAACATTTGAATGCACAAAACAATTTTCGCAAGCTCGATTGTGCTATTAAATGTTACATATTTTATAACGTTTTTTCTACGGTTTGGGGCTGCAGAATTGGGCGGGGGGGGGGGGATTTTGTTGTGGAAGAAGATGATGTAATATTTTCTCTTTTTAAGAGTTTAAAACGTTACATGACCAATTTTGCCAATTTGGTTTACTATTTTTTTTTAAGATTAAAATAAGTTACAGGACCAATTTTGCTCAATCAGATGAAAAATGGGTACATGTGGATTAGGACCGATCCAACTCAACCTTACAATGGGCCATGCACTCCTCACATGCTATTGTTTCGACTTCAGGACTAAAATTGCGATATTTTTAAAGTTATAGGACTAAATTTGTAAAACGCAAATCGGACAAGACCAAAATTGCCAACTAGGTAAAATTATATGACTATTTTTGCATTTTGCCCACTTTTGTTTTTTTGTTTTCAAACTTGTGCCACTTGGATTTGCCATTTATTTTTATACTTTTCAAATCTATTATATTATTTTTTGAAAATGTACTTCATTAAAAATTAGTGGAAAAAAATTCTTAAAAAATATTTAGTACTAAAAACATTTCTTAAAAATATTCATTTGTGATCAAAAGGGAGTGATTCAGGAAGTGACAGATTATTATTCTGATTTGTTCAAGTCTTCTAATCCTTCTGTGAATGGCAATATTTTGAGGGGTATTCCAAAGCCTATCTCCCCAAATTTGAACCTTCACCTTTCCAGACCAGTTGATGAGCATGAAATCAAGCAGGCCCTATTTTGTTTCAATCCTCATAAAGCTCCCGGGATGGATGGTATGTCTCCCCAATTTTTCCAATTCTATTGGTATATTATTAAATATGATTTTCTAACTTATGTTCTCCATTTCTTCCAATTACCCAAATTTCCCAAAGTGATTAATCTTACTTTGATTCCTAAGATCAAGAATCTCGCTTCTATGAATCATTACAGACCTATTAGTCTTTGCAATGTAACTTATAAAGTCATATATAAAATTATTGCAAATAGACTAAAACCTGCTCTTCAATTATGTATTAGTAAGAATCGATCGGACTTTTATTAGGGAAGACAAATTATTGATAATGTGGTGATTGCAAATGAATGTGTGCATTATCTTAATAATATGATAAATGGGAAATCTGCATTCTTGGCTCTTAAATGGATATGGAGAAAGCCTATGATAAGAGTGGGTGGATATTTCTTTCGCTATTCTTAGAAAAATAAGGCCTCCCACTTTTTTTTGTTGATTGGATTTTGGCTTGTATCGATTCCTCTTACTTCTCTTCAATGTTAATGGTGAAGCTTCGGTTTTGTTGTCCTTCTAGAGGAATAATGCAAGGAGACCCTTTGTCTCCTTATTCATTCATCATCTTATCTTATCCGAAACTTTATCTAATCTTATCTTGCAAG
The DNA here is from genome assembly GCA_016081115.2 of Rehmannia glutinosa. NCBI lineage: Eukaryota > Viridiplantae > Streptophyta > Magnoliopsida > Lamiales > Orobanchaceae > Rehmannia > Rehmannia glutinosa. The sequence goes on from JABTTQ020001908.1 coordinate 664,600, forward strand.
CTAGAACTAGGCATATTTTTTCTGGGATTAAGATTAGTAAGTTTTCTCCTGTTGTCACTCATCTTTTCTTCGTGGATAATTCTATTATCTTTTGTAAAGCTGATTTGAATCATGCCAACTTGATTCAAGAAATTCTTGCTAGCTATTGTGATGTGTCCGGTCAATTAGTTAATTTTGATAAGTCATCATTTTGTTGAGAAGAATGCTCCTCTTGCTTCTAGAACCGGGCGATATCTATCTCACCCTAAGTAGAATTAAGGAGCATCACAATGCTAAATATTTGAGGTTGCCGTTGGGGATTGGAAGATCAAAACTTGACACTTTTAAGTTCATTTCAGAAATAATTCAAGCTAGATTATTGAATTAGAAGAACCAATTTCTTAACCCTGCTGGGAAAGAGGTTCTGATTAAATTAGTGATTTGTGCTTTGCCTATGTATGTTATGTCTTGTTTTAAAATTCCCTCTTCCATTTATAAGGATATTATTAGATTTGCTTCTAAATTTTGGTGGGGAAGTTTAAGTGAGGGTCCAAATAAGATTCATTGGGCTAGTTGAGAAAATGGCTTTTCCTAAAGATATAGGAGGCTGGGCTTTATGGAAATCCAAAAATTTAATGAAACCTTGCTGGCCAAATAGTTATGGAGGATTATTACGCAACCTAATCTTCTTATGAGTAAGATCCTTAAAGGGAGATACTTTCACCAAAAGAAAATCTTCGATGTTTACCCTAAAGGAACTGATTCATGGTTGTGGAAATGCTGGCTATATGCTAAGGATACTTTGGCTTTGGGATAGAGATATCAAGTGGGATATGGAAAATCTATCCATATTTGTAATAGAGTAGCTAGATATGTTTTGTGGGATACATTGCGTGAGATTGCGATTAGTATGGAGGGGTTACCCTGGCTTGTTAGCGGTGACTTTAACATTTTTTTGCATGATCACGAGAGGATTGGTAGTATCATTGATAGGTCTGATGAGATGTTAGATTTTGCTTATATGGTTGCGGATTGTGAGTTATTTGATGCGGGGTGTGAGGGGCCTATCTTTACGTGGGCTAGAGGTGGGCTTCAGGAGAGACTTGATAGGGCTTTGTATAACGAACATTGGGCTGATGTGTTTACTTCTTCTGTTGTTTCGCATTTATCTCGTGTTCGCTCTGATCATGCTCCTTTACTCATATCTTGTCAGTTTGTACCGCATGTGCCTCGTTCTTCTTTCCGATTTCAGCATATGTGGATACGTCACCATACTTTTTTGCAGGTTGTCAAGGAAGCATGGGGGCATCCCACTGGTTGTTTTAGAATGAGGAGCTTGCAGCACAAGTTGAACAGGGTCAAGCGCAAACTCAAGGTTTGGAATCACCAAACGTTTGGTAATGTTTTTGATCGGGTTAGACTAGTGATGATGAGGCGTTTCAGTGGCTCAGCCGTATATGATAGTGATCCGTCTCCGACTCATCGGGCCGAGCTACATCGTTGTGTGGCCGAGCACGAGCTACGTTTGAAAATGGAGGAGGATTTTTGGCGCCAGAAAAAGCTCGATTAAGTGGCGATCGGGGGAGCGCAACACTAAGTTTTTCCACGGACTTGTTGCGATGTGCGGTGTCGTGCTAGATCCACTCGATTGACGATGATGGGGTGACGATCACACAGGATTCCGAGATTCTAAGTCGGCAGTTGATTCTTCTTCGGTCTTTATTGACTTCTGATTTGGAGTATCTGACTCCCCCTGTAGATGAGTTCTTTCATCGGCTTCCTGATTCCCTTGATCTTGATGGACTTTGTGTTATGCCGACAGCTCAGGAGGTTCGCGATGCGGTGTTTGGGATTGATCCGTCTAGCGTATCAGGGCCTGATGGTTTCTCATCTCTGTTCTTTCAGCACTGTTGGGATTTCGTCAGATCGGATGTTGAGGATGCAGTGGTTGACTTTTTCTCGGGTAATCTCATGCCGTCCACGTTCACGCTACATCTTTAGTTCTCATTCGAAGGTCCTCACCTCGAAGTGGTCGAGTTTCGGCCGATTAGCCTGTGCAACGTGACGAATAAGATTATCTCTAAGATTATGAATGTGCGGTTGGTCTCGATTCTGGCTTTGATTGTGTCGCCGAATCGAGTGGTTTCACACCGGTCGTGTCATCTCGGATAACATATTACTGCACAGAGCTTATCCATGATATCACCAGCCACGGAGATTCCTAATGTGGTGATGAAGTGGATATGGCTAAAGCTTATGATAGGTGCGATGAGATTTCTTGTATACAACTATGATTCACATGGGCTTCCCGTTCGGTGGATTGATATGGTTGGCATTGTATTGAGCAATGCGGCTCTGCATTCTAGTTAATGGTATCTCTTCGGATATTTTCCTTCGACTCGGGGGGCGGCAGGGGGATCTCTATCTCCCGCCTTGTTTGTTCAAGCGGCGTAGTATTTATCCCGGATTGGATTCCATTATTAGACGACACAGGATATGATTTATCGGACGCGACGGGGTTTTTCGGTGACTCATTTGGCCTATGATGATGTTGTTATCTTCACTAGGGCGTCGGCGATGGCCTCGTCACGTTGAGGCACTTCGAGCACTATTCTCGCTTACGGCCGGTCGGTCGGTGTCCGAAGAGTAGATTTTTTTTCGCCCCACGTTACATTGACGGCCGGGAGCACATGGTTCATGCCGACGAGGCTTTGTTCGTGATGACTCGCCGATGACTTATTTGGGTGTCCCTTTGTTCAAGGGGCGAATGACGAAAAGAGCTCTTCCCGGTGATTGAGGATGTTGGATAGAGTTCTTTGGGTGGTCGATCGACATCTCTCCTTTGGTGGTAGGCTTGCTCTTATTCGGAGCACGCTAATGGCCACCCCGTTGCATATTCTTTCAGTCATGCACCGCCAAAGAAGCGGTTTTGCAGCGATTGGAGCAGATCATGGCTAGATTCTTCAGGGATCTATGCGGGACAAAAGAAGACTCATTGGATCGATTTGGGATATTATCATCATCCTATTTCTCGGGGTGGGTTGGGGTTGCGCCGACTTTGAGATATTGCCGACGCCCGATTCAAGTTGTGGTGGAGGTTACGCGAGGCCATTCGTTGTGGGCTCAATTCTTGATCGGCAGTGTACTATTACAATGGGCTTGGTCTCTGTGAGAGCCTCTGTAACACATAATCATAGTCATCGGTGGAGGCGCTTGAGGCGGATCGGTATTCGAGCCCAGGAGCGGATTTTCCGGTCTATTCGCGTGGTAGCCGTGTCGGTTTTCGGGATGATACTTGGTTTGGGCATCGGCCGCTTGATTATTGTTTGGATCGGCCCGTTGGGTCATATGACGGTTGAGTGGTTCATTCGCGATGGTATGTGGGATAGAGATAGATTGTATCAGTCTTGGTCTCCGGATGGGGGCTTCCGAGAGTCTCATTGAGGATATTTCCGGGGTTCCGATTCTCTTGGGCTCGAGGATATCATGCGGTGGATGTTTACCTCTCATGGTGGGTTCTCTATGTCTTTCGCTTGGGATTCTCTCCAGGGGTAGAAATGCTCGAGAACCTTCTCAGATGGTGCCATTTGGAACGATGCTCTTATTCCTACTATCTCTATATTCCTTTGGCGCCTTCTTCGTAATCGTCTTTTCGTGGATATCAAGCTCGTGCACGTGGCACTTCCTTGCCTCACGTTCTTTGTTGTTGCTTGAATAATCCATATTCATCTCCTCGGTGAATCCATCCCTCACCTCTTTTTGATGAATGATATTGTTCGATCGTGTGGAATCACTTTCTTCCTTGGTTTGACACTACACTTCCACACACCACCGATATGATATTGTTCCTTTCATTTTGGAGGAATCGCACACACGGATCACACACGAGGCACTTGAGTTTCTTGGTTCCCCGCTTGATTTTATGGTTTGTCCGGACGGAAAGGAATTGTGTCAAGCATCGACACCTTCCTTTCTTGGCATCTCACATTATTTGGCGGTGTGGAGCGGTATCTCCGGATTCTTGTTTTCGTCGGTGGCGTCTGAACCCATCGATTGGTGCGGATGCTTCCCTCTTGTTGGCTTTTTTGCGGGAGTGCTCCACCACGCGGGTTCCACGCAGTCGAGGATTGTGATTTGGCGAGCCCCTCGGTCTCCTCGATCAAGGCCGAACACGGATGGTTCGTTTGATCGGGACACTTTGATTCTTTGGCGGAGGATTGATTCGAGATCATTTGAGGCGAGACTTATGTTGGCTTTTCATTGTTCTCTCCGGCGGTGTCTAGCTTTCATGCCGAGCTTCTAGCATCGAAATGGGATGCGGCATGCCCGTCTTTTATCTCTTGATTTGGATCGAGTTGGGCACGCGGCGGTGGTCACCACGATCACTTCCGGTGGCCTCAGCTCGCGGAGTTCAAGACACCCCGATTCGCATTCGGAACATCTTTGAGGGCCTTGATGATTCGATTTCCACATACACAGAGGGGAATCGACCCAGATCACCTTGCGAGTTGGAGTCAGGCGCCTGCCGCCGCGATCACATTGTTGATGAGGGCACGACTTCTCACCACCTCCTAGCACTCATTCGGATGGACCAGCCGGGATGGGATCCGAGCTTGATTTTCATAGATCATTGGTTCTCCTTTATTTTTAGATATCTCATTATGATAGTCTTTTAGATATCGTAGTGATAGGTTATTTGTTCTTTGATTTTCTACCGCCTTTGACGGGCATGACATTGTATGACATTTTGATTATTTGATATACGGTGGGGATCACGCCTCAATCCCCACCCCGGGGTGTTATTTTTAAAAAAAAAAAAAAACACCACCAATCAGAAAAAGACACAGATTCCTGGGGACAAAAATCCCAAGTAATTGGGGCCAATTTCCAAAATTCCACAGCTCTGTTACAATAGAAGAAAATATGCTCCAAAGATTCCATTTCCTCACCACAAAAGCAGCAAACAGGATCCAAAGACACGCCTTTTTTGCTTAACTTAACTTTAGTTGGAAGGATGTTGTAGAAACATCTCCAAATAAAGTGCTTGATCTTACTTTTAATATTGAGCTTCCAAGTACCTTTCCACATCTTAACAACCACCCTACCAGTATTACTACATTCAGGAGAATCAACCAATCTCCTAGCATCTAAAAAAGCAGCTTGATAAGCACTTTTCACAGAGAAAATGCCTGAAGCAGTGTGGAGCCAAGAGATTTTATCTCTGCTGCCAGGGAAACAAATAGGTGTACACAAAATAAGATTAGCATCTCTGGGATTAAAAATACTTCTAATGAGAGACTCATTCCACCTAAGACCGGAGTGATCCATCAATTCACTAACCCAAGTAACATTCCCCTCAAAATCACAAGAAACAGGTGAAAGATAATTAACCCCAAGAACCCAAGGATGATCCCAAATCCGAACAGATTTACCATCACCAATTTTAAAAATAAGACCCTGCAGCAAAGCATATTTGGCTTTAAGCCAACTTTTCCAAATCCAAGAGTCATTATTCTTTTGCACCACATGGAGCAGCCCACCCTTAGGGAAATATTTTGCTTTTAACAATTTACTAAGAAGGGTATTAGGAGAAATCAGAAGTTTCCACAGATTTTTAGCTAAGAGAGAGTCATTGAAAATTCTGAATTCCTTGAACCCAAGCCCACCCTCTTCCTTACTAACACATGCTAGACCATTTTAACCAATGGATTTTGTTTGGACCTTCAGCTGGGGATCCCCACCAAAATTTAGAGGCAATGGAGGCCAGGTTTTTACAGATACCCCCGGTGATTCTATAACAAGACATAATATAAATAGGCAAGGCAGAAAGAACAAATTTAATCAGAACCTCTTTACCAGCTTGACTAAGAAAATTATGTTTCCAATTATTAACTCTTTTTTTGTGGCTTCGATGACATAATCAAAAACCTCCTTTTTGGATCTTCCAAGGAGAAGAGGTAATCCAAGATGTTTAATCTTAGATTGAATGAGAACACCATCAAGAGTGTGGCAAATCTGGAGCTTGTCAGTTTGAGGAATATTAGGACTGAAAAAGATGGAAGATTTATCCAAATTAATCAATTGACATGTATCCACACAATATTGATCAAGGAGCTTTTTAACAATTAAGGCTTGAGAAGTAGAAGCTTCACAGAAGAGGAGGGAATCATCAGCAAAGAAAAGATGAGATATTACTGGGGCCTTTTTGCAGATTCTAAGACCAATAAACTGAGACTGGATTCTGGCTTGGGAGATCAAGTTTGAGAAGGCTTCAGAAATGATGATGAATAGGTAAGGAGACAATGGGTCACCTTGTCTAATGCCTCTAGAGGGGAGGACATATCCACTAGAATGACCATTGATGAGAAAGGAGAAAGATGTAGTGGAAATGCAAGACCAAATCCATCTTGAAAAGGTTTGTGGGAAGCCCATTTTATCCAAGATTTTAACAAGAAAGTTCCATTCAACCCTGTCATAGGCTTTAGACATATCAAGCTTGAGAGCCATGAAGCCTCTAGAGCCTTTTCTAAGATTATGGATATAATGAAAGCATTCATGGGCCATAACAATGTTATCACTGATTTGTCTCCCCTTGACAAATGCAGTCTGACATTCACTAATACAGAGATGAAGGCAAAGTTTCAACCTATTAGCAAGAATTTTAGAAAAGATCTTGTAAGTCACATTACACAAACTAATAGGACGGAAATGGGCTATAGAAGTAGGATTTTTCACTTTAGGAATGAGAGTAACCATAGTATGGTTAATACTTTTGAGCATCTTAGAGTTAGAGAAGAATTTTTTCACAGCAAAACAGATATCAGTAGAGACAAGAGGCCAGAAAAATTGAAAGAAGAAAGAAGTCATACCATCAGGGCCCGGGGCCTTATGAGGATGGAGATCAAAGAGGGCTTGCTTGATCTCAGGGTCATCAACTGGTTTGATAAGCAGTCTTGAGTGGTAATCATCAATGGATCTTGGAAGGTTATTAAGGATATCAACATCAGCATTTGGTGAAGAAGTGGAGAAAAGCTCTTTGTAAAAAGAGGTGACCTCCTTCTCAATAAGATCTTGATCTGTCACATCTACTACCATCCCTATTAACCAATTGATCAATAGCATTCCTTTTCTGTCTCTGAATTGTGCTTGCATGGAAGAATTTAGTATTTCTATCCCCTTCCTTTAGCCACTGAACTCTGGATTTATTCTTCCAATAGACCTCCTCATTAGCATAAGCAGATTGTAACTCAGATTTAAGCATTTTCCAATCATTCCAGTCCCTTTGGTCTCCAAGAGAGACAATCTTCTCCAACTTGTCATTGAGAGTAACAATTTGCTTAGCTGAATTATGTTTGTTGCCTTTACACAAGTTAAGGATGTCCATTCTACTCTGTCTGATTTTAGCTTGAATTTGAAACATATGAGTACCTCTTTGATGCCCACTCCAAGCTTTTTCCACAACCTTATCCAGACCACTTAACTGAACCCATCTTTGGTCAAAACAGAATCTATGTTAGCTTTTTTCCTTAAGGGGCTGTGGTTTAAGGAGAATTAATGCATGGTCTGAGGAGAATCTTGGAATATGTGAGACCACAACATTTTGATTATCCATAAACCAGTCCGGGGAAGCGAAGAATTTGTCCAAAAGTTCCTCCACAAAACCTTCATTATCTCTATTATTACACCAAGTGAAAGGGTAACCAGAGAATTTAATCTTTTTCATTCCCATACCTCTAATGAAGTCCCTGAAACCATTACAGCTCCCATTAGATCTAACTCTTCCCCCATTTTTTTCTTCAGGGCAAGAGATATCATTCCAATCCCCACCCATGATCCACTGATTCCCCCATTTACTCTTAGCCTGTAAGAAGTAATCCCACTGAGCTCTTCTAGCTCCTGAATCAACACTACAATACACAAAAATCACCCAAGACCTTTCATTTTTCTGCACATACTCAATTTCCAGGCAAAAAGGCTTCTCATGAATGCTAATAATCTTAACTTCAGAATCCCACACAGCAGGCAGACCACCACTCATACCCAAAGGGTCAACACAATGCCACCTGTCCCCACATTTAAAATGCCTAACTATTGTGCTTATGAATTTTTTTTTTTTTTGGTTTCACTTAAAAAAACAAAATTTGGATGATGGGATCGCCAAATCTCCTTAATTTGAGGAATTGTAGAGGGTCCACCCAAACCTCTACAGTTCCAGGCAGCCATCATTGGGGTGTTTGAGACCAATTAGGGCTGGTCTTCACCACCATATCCGCCACCTGAAGAGAGGGGGTAGGCTTGTTCCTCTTAATATTCTCTTGGTCCCCATCCATATTAGGCTCACTATTTTCATCAGTAGTATTTCTTCTTCTTTTAGCCCCCAAAGTAACATCCAGTTTATTCACACCAATCTTACTCAAAGTGTCTCTTTTCAACATAGCCCCTTTATTGCATTTTCTGCTTTTCAAAACTGTCACCTTCACAACCCCATTACCCTCCAAATGATTCTTGCCACTTTTTATTTCTTTCAAGGGAATTCTGTTACATTTTTTCTGGACCTCAATCTCCACAAGATTGGAAAAATCCATACTTTTTATCGCATCAAGGCTGGGGATTTCATGCGGAATTTCACAAATAGCCATGTCTTCTGATCGAGTTTTGTAACTTGATTCAGGGATTTCCTCTACTGCTTTCATCTTTCCCCGGCATACGGGAGTCCTGCATTCTTTTTCATTTTTATCACAACAATTCAGATTAGGCATCAGATTCTCACTCACAGCCATTTCAATATTTCTCCTGGTTTTTTCAGGCGAAGACTGGTGCATTTTAAGGGTAATTTCCAGACTACTCTTGGCACCTATATTCTCACTTCTGGTGTCATTTTTTGCATTAGGAGAAGTTGGTCTACTACTCTTAGAAAGAACCATTAAATCGACAGCCCTCATCCACTCACCATATTGTCCTTCACGAAAAGTACCTTCACTAATATCCTTTTTCTTTTTTTCACACATTCTATCCAAATGCCCCACAAATCCACAGTAGAAACAGAATCCCACCATTTTTTCATATTGAAAATTAACCCAATGAGAAGTACCACCGAATTTAATAGTAGCACCTCTAAGGAGGGGTTTATTCAGGTTAATAGAAACCAGGAGCTTGATATGTCTTCCCTTAACACTACCAGATTCAGGAATATAAACATCAGACATGGACGGGAACATTTTACCTATTCGGATCCCTGTTTCTGGTGAAATCCAGTTGTGGGGAAGGTCCCAAATCTGCACCCAAACATCCACATGGTTAAACTCCATATTCAACTTTTCTCTTCCTTCTGACCATTCCTTCAAAATCAAAAATTGGTTGTCAAAAATCCAAGTTCGATTTCTGAACACTTTTTTCTTGTCCTCCACAGATTTAAACAAGAACTGGTATTTGTTCAGCCCTATATCACGAAGAATGAAGGTGCTCTGAATGGGCCATACGTGGCACATGGTATTTTTAAGCCCTGCAAAGTTCGCTTTTTTAACTCCATGGATAGCTCCCAAACAGACTTCAAGGCATTCATCGCATCGCTTAGCTATATCCCTTTCTTCCAAAGCAACCCCCAGTTTTTCATCCTCTGTTAAAGAAAATTTTTCCATTTCATCCACCAAGTCTGTTGCCATACTTGAATAGCCCACCAAGATCCAAGAACGATTACCACTAAGAGCCCAAGAGCCTGCTGATAACCTGAGTCAAGAAAACAACAAGGTTAAGGGGAAGCAAAAAAGAAAGAAAAAAAAAAGGAAAAAAGAAAGAAAGATAAGAGAAAAGACAGAAGAAAAAACCAGAACACCTGAAAAAACAGAGAATAAATGCAAGCTACAACAACCAACAGGACTAAATGACAGAGGGAAGGGGAATGGGAAAGAGATAAATGCAAGAATTAAATGAAGATGGAGAGCAAGAATTGAAAGCTAAAACCAGCGGCTGAATGGAATAGTAACCCTAGGAGAGGCGAGAAAGGTTCACAGCACTCTCAGGAGAGAGAAAGTCACTCTCAGGAGAGAGAAAGTCTAAAAATCACACAATGCATTTGTAAATAGTCTGCGTGGTTGTCACCTGAGCACCATAAATTGGGGATTTTCAGTTTTCCGACGAAATTACTGATTTTGATATGACATGGATTTTTCATATGCTTATCAATTCATATTATTAAAATAAAAAATAACTTAATTAGCAATTGCACATGAAAAATAAAATCACCAATTTGGGGCGGTGAGGCGGCTTCTATGTCAACCATCCAACCAATTTCTGAATTTGTTGGCCAAAATTACCCTTTATGTGTCAAATTTCTTTAAATTAAAGTCCTAAATTGTAAATTGAAAAAAAAAATCCTAAAATGCCACCACCACGAAGTTGCAAGACCAATTTTGCAATTAATCCATTATTTTATGTATTAAAAACTATTAGAAGGATGAAAAATTAGATGTATTCTAGGACTTTTAGGTCATTACTCTTTTCCCACAAAGATGGTAAAAAAGAAGCATAAATTATAAAAACTATTATTGAAGTTTTGCATAATAGTAAAAGAATTCAAATTTCGTTCAATATTACAAATATCTCCTAGATGTATCACGAAAACTCACTCGAAGTTTTGTATTAAACAAATATCCCTCTTAATGTACAGTTGTAAAATAGAAATAAATATCAAGTAATTTGTGATTTATATTTAATTAGACTGAAATTCAATGACTCTTTTTGTAATGGGAAAATTACATGGAATATGCTGATTTTGATCCCCATACTACATACCACGCTCTTTTTACTTTTGTGCATTTTCTTTTACTTTTGTACTTTTTTTTCTACGCTCCTGCATATTTTTTGATTATTTTTATTTTTTTCGTTTTTTTTTTGTTCCTGCATTATTTTACATGTTATATAAGTTGTTTCGATGTTGTTTAAATTTGTTTCTTTGTTGTCTCTTTGATGTTTGTTTGTTGTTTCGATGTTTCATTACAACTTTAACATATTGTTTATGCTGTTTTTTATTCATCTATTATTTTGTACATTGTTTCTATTATTTTGGTGTTGTTCTATAATATTTTTAATGTTGTTCTAATAATTTTTTTGTTGTTTTCATGTAGTATTCAATGTATAAATACAATTTTTACTCATTTTTAAGCTCTTTTTATTCATGTGGTGTTTTAAATATTTTTTACATTGTTTCTGGGTTGTTTCCATATCCTTTTTAATATTGTTCCGATGTTTCTTTATTGTTTCCATAGAGTTTTTGATGTTTAAATACAATTTTTACATATTTTTAATTTGTTTTGCTTATATGGTGTTTTCTATATTGTTTTTGGTTTGTTTCTATATTGTTTATTGGTTGTTTCTATGTTTGAAACATGTTAGAAATAATGCTGAAACAAAACGTAAAAATGTCCAGGAATTTTTGCTGGAGCGTATTGATGTGTAAAAAAAAGGGCGGGAACGTAAATTTAGGTAAAATTGTACCGAAAAACGTAAAAGGCTGACATTGATTTAAAAAATGTGGGTATTTGTGTCAATTGCCCTTTTGTAATTAATACCAAAAGGTAAATTAAAAAATAAAGCCCATTTTGCCACTAAGAGTTCACTATTCTTCTTGGGGTAGTTGAATAATTGAAGAATGTAAATATGCAAAACTATTTGTTGTCTAGGATTGAGTCAACTCAATCTTCATGAATACTTTATGTTTTTGTTTTACTTAATGGTGAATTGTATATGGTCCCTACCATGACTAATGCGATTATTGGCAAAACAAGAATTTTTAGCCATGGAAAATGAAGGTGAGTGCATGGCATGTCTTTTTGGACTTTTTGGTATTGATGAAACTAAGATAAGATTAGCCTATTTTTAAAGGTATACATAATCTAAAGGTAAGAGATTATAGGGCTGGCAAAAATGTTGAAAAGTAGTACTTTAGGAAATCATTCAATTTTGGATCTTATGATAAATTATTTCTTTTCTTTTAGCATTTATGTTGTAAGAAGTGCATTAATAGTCAACGAATCATTTTGATAGTGTATTTAAGTGGATAGTATAATTTTTTAACACATTTATAAAATATATCTCCAAGACGAATACGGAAATTCTTTTTACATCGAACAAACTAAACAGGCAAAACCTTTTTCAAAATAAGCAAAACGTACCATCTAACCCATGTAAAATTAATAGCCTGTTTTATTTGTGGGGCTAAACTGACATTTTCATATTTTACAGGGTAAAATTGCAACTTGCAAGTAACCCAAATAACTGGTATAAAGTATAGACAGGGGAGTGTTGACTGTTGAGTGCTTACTTTAACATTGGGGGTGGCAATGCTTGCAAGGACACGATAACCCGACACAAACCTGACCCGAAGTTACTAAGAGAACCCGAACCCTAACACGACTAACACGAACCCATCACAATATTACCAATTTGTCTAAAATGTAGTAATTTTAAATTTTTATCAACTTTTGATGTATTTTAAGCATAACCTGAAATCAACCCGAAACCAAACACGAACCCGACATGATGACCCGAATTGTCACCCCAACTTTAACAGCATATCAAACTCGTATATATCTCCCTCCCTCAGGGAAAAATCGATTATTATGATTGACAAAACATAAGGTTTACAAATCATTTCTCTTCCTAGTATTTTCATTGCAAAATAAGAAGAAAAAAAAATCCTAATGTTACAACGTGCAAATCGAATACATGTTTCCTCAAGTATAGAGTTCAAATCATGTCCAAATAAAGGCCAAAGACCTGTAGAAGAAGAATTAGAATTGGAATTGCATGTCCGAAGAATATCCAAGAGCGTCGAGATGGCCAGCCATGGCCTTGTTCATCGGAGGCGGACCGCATCTCAAAATCTGAAAAACAAGAACGAAAAAAACTTAACGCTACAAGTTTCTTTATGTAGCGTTTAGCGAATTTTACGTAGCTTAAAACAAACCCGAATATCAGAGGCCGGTGCTGGGCAGTGAGCCTGAATCATTTCTTTTGAGACGAATCCAACGCCACCGTTCCATATTTCGGGAGGCTACAAAAGTTCAAACAAGCAACAAGTGTGAGTACATGGGGGAGTGATACAATAAACACAAAGCGAATCAGCATCAAAAACAAAATATCACTAAATCGTGAGTTTAGACTTCTAAGTTGTACGGTAAAGAAGATAGGGTTAATTACAAAACTTACACTGAGGTTTAACCTAATTACGAAACACCCAGTTGTCTTTCAAAATTACAAATACTCCATTAAGGTATACAAATACCCACCTCTTGAGGGTGTAATTTGTAAAATAGAAACAAATATGAATGAGGTATTTGTAATTTTAAAAGATAGCTGGGTTATTTTGAAATTTGACTGAACCTCAAGGGTATTTTTGGTAACTAACGCTAAAAGCGGATATACAGGATTACCTTACAAGTGAACTATTAACGACAAATTTAATGCCAGATACGTTAGTCCATCCTATAATAAGCTATTATAACATATTTAACAAGCTTACGGATTTCTTGACAAAGGACAATGCAGCTTCTCTACTCTTGTCTCCTAGTCTTCACGTATAACCGCTAGAATAACCATACCAAGTGACTCAACCTTGTTCTTACATAAACAAGGGTCCCACTTTAGCCCCCGCCAGTCCCATTCTACTTATGGATAATTACAAAAACACCCCTGAGGTTTGGACTAATTACAAAAAAGAACCCAAAGAAGTTTCAAAATTACAAAAAAAACCATCAGGTATGATTCTATTCTAAATTTAAGGGCGTACTTGCAATATTTTGAGGAAATTGCACTTTTGGTCCCATAAGAAAAGGGGTCAAGCATTTTTAGTCCCACAATTTGTATTTTTGGTCCCAAATAATTTTTTTAAGCACATTTAGTCCCATATGATTCAAAAGTTGCAATTTTAGTCCCAAAACTAACGGAAAACTTAACTGGCCGTTAACTCTATTCTTACGGGACCAAAAGTGCATTTATCCGGAAATTAATATATAAAAAAAATTATTTGAAAAATCTGAAAAATGTTTAACAAATTTGAAAAATGTTTCAATAAAATTTAAAATTATTTGCAATTTATTTAAAAAGTTATAAAAAATCCAAAAATATTTTAAAATCTAAAAATATGATAATTTGTTTAAAAAATAAAAAAAAGTAAGAAAATGGAAATTATTTTAAAATCTAAAAAAATTCTAAAATTAAATATAGAAATTGTTCAAAATAACTACAAATCCTTTTTTTTTTAAATATTGACATTTACTTTAAATTTTTTAATATATTTTAAATTCCAAAATAAAAAAATCAAAACATTTTTTAAAACTTCGAAAAATATTTTAAAAAAATCTGGAAGTTTTTTTAAAAATTATCAAATTTTAATATTCCGATTTTGGAATAATGTTAAGACTTTTAAACAAATTTTGGATTTTTTTAAAACAAATTTCAGTATTTTCGTGAATTTTTATATTTTATCAATTTTAGTTTTGTAAAAAAATCAATGTTTTTACCCTTTTTGGAATTTTTAAAACAATCAGATTTTTTGGTTAATAATTTCAAAATCTTCCAGTTTTCAGTTTTTAATCTTTTTTATTTTTTTCTTTCAGATTTTTAGAAAATTTTCCAGATTTTTAATTTTATATTGAAAATAATATCGAGTTTTTTTAATTTAGAATTTTAAAACATTTTAAATAAAATTCAGATATTTAAACAAGTGTATAGTTTTTTTAACAATTTTCACATTTCTTGTTTTTGCAATTTTCGGGATTTGAAAATAACTTCAATTTTTTTTAAATAAATCATCATAATTTTTATATTTTAATTTTTAGATTTTATTTTTTTTGCAGCTTTTTTATATCTTTTTTAATAAATTGAAAATAATTTTTAAAATTGTTTGATAATTTTTCAGATTTTTTTTTCTTTTTTTAATTAATTTTCTGATAAAATGCACTTTTGGTCCCGTAAGAATAGAGTTAACGGTCAGTTAAGTTTTCCGTTAGTGTTGGGACTAAAATTGCAACTTTTAAATCATATGGGACTAAATATGCCTAAAAAAATCGTTTGGGACTAAAAGTGCTTGACCCCTTTTCTTATGGGACCAAAAGTGCAATTTCCTCCAATATTTTTATAAATGTTGGGGGGGTTGAAATGTTTTCTTTTTATGGAGGAAAATGTTAGACGGATCAATCGTAATTTTAAAAAATCATTGGGTTATTTTGTAATTATTCCGAACCTCAAGGATTTTTTCGTAATTATCCCTTCTACTTATATCAAAATTGTTTATTGCATATCACTACTATTGGTAGTATTGAAATATCTCTCGTTTGATCAGTCAAGCGAATGACATGCACATTCCAGAAACAGTTAAACTTCACCATCTCTTTATGAGCTAAGATTCTAATGCCTTGAGCAACATTATTTGTGCAAATTCAAGTAAGGGTGAAAAAAGCGTAACTTATCTCAAAGCAATTCATATATTGCCTTCAACTTATACTTTGTGCATTCTACCTTTAGTACTTTATCATCTTTATATAGTCGTTCTTTATCATCAACTCTCGTATCATAAAAAGGTCTAAATTAAGCTAATTAAACCACAAGGGATGGCAATAATGGTGTACATGATATATATAGCATCAATTATCTGGGAGTCGTTTTTGTCGGTTGTGGATCTAAGTGAAAGAAGCTCCTCAAGCATTGTATGGTTCAACTATCTGTACGACAAACTAAAAATATGAATAATTTCATATTTTTTAATACTTTATTCAATGATTGTTTGATTGATTTAATTTCTATCCACTACTACTTTTTTTAAAAAAATTATCAAATGAACAGCTTACTTCATTTGTAGCTATCATAGCCAAAAAAAAAAAAAGGCACTTATTCAATCTAGAAGAAGCCAAGTAAAGAAGAAATCAAATCCAAGCAAAATTACCACTTAAAATGTCTCACTAGAGATCGAAATTTGCAGGGTAAACTTACTTGATTGAGTACATAGTATATTTTGAACCTGTCAGGGTAGTTCTTTGCAAGACTATCCAATTCATCCTGAAACCAACAAATTATACTATTCAGGACCAAACACAACTTGAAAATCCACACACTAATTTTATAACGAGAAGATCCGTCAGAAAAATAATAATCTGGCCCCTATAATGTTATTCTGAAACAATCAGATACTAATAATATATTACCCTACTTTTGCTACAATTCACTATCAGCAAAAGAACATTCACTTTCATTTAACCGAATTTTCCAGTTATATTCCTAAAATACAAGCTCCAGTACAGTAATTTGCAGTGCAAAAGCAATTAAGAAATTCTTCTGGTTTTAGAAAATTCCTAACATCAAATTTAACTGCACCCATGATATCATAAAGGCCTATTTGTCCACATCCACACTCAAATTGAGGCCCAAACCTCGGACAGTTTAACTTAGTTTGTTGCAAAATTAGACAACTTTGCAGACATGCACCATTCAAATGGACAAACTGGACAAAGAGATAACAGAAATTACCTTTAACAGAATGTCTTCAAACGTAACATTGGCATAAATCAGGTGCACCTTTGTTTGGTCACTGGGATTTTCAAGAATTGCTCTAGCAACCTATACATAAAACCAAGAAGGAAATAAGAAGGTATGTTAGCTATCTTATAACTGTGTAATGATCAACAGATTTAAGAAACAAGAAAAAAAAATGGACATAAAAATATTGTTGCGTATAAACCTGAAACATTGGCGTAATTCCAGAACCTCCAGCAAGCATTCCAAATGCTCTCACTTGTCCTGGTTGGTACTTAAAACGACCCTAATAATGATGGGGGGACAAAAAAAAAGATAAATAATAACAACAGGTTTCAAGCATTGGAGAAGGAATCGATTTCATTAACAAGATAACAAAGGGGGTTGAAATGTAACACAAAATTTAATCTTAAAAAATGGATACCCTAGCCAATCCAATTGGAAAATCAACTTAGCCAGGTAAATGCTAGCTCAAGATTCAAAAATAATTAATAGTTGACATAAAGGACAGAAATGTCTATAAAGCCAATAACTTAAGGAAAAAAAGTCAATATCTGGAAATGCTTAACTTCAGCTCAAGATGCTAAATGCGAAGACTAAAATATAAATAAATAAATCAATAAAAAACCTCAAATGCACAGGAGATGTAAAGGTTATCAGGGATTTCAAATTTACTAGTGTTAAAAATTAAAGAAAGCTAACAATTTGTCCCACATCAATTGAGTGTCAAAATTGTCACAGTTTTCTAAGACTTGGCCAGCTGCCTCCCACCTGGGTGAGATTGAATTTCTAGTATGGGCCTCTTACTCAATATTAAGAAGTTAACGTAAATTTTACTTATGAAATCAAGAAAGTAATAACAAAACTCACAAGGTCCAAAAAGGTTATGGGGAACCAAAGTGGTCGTGATAAATGGCTTTGAAGGTCAATGAGCTGCATTTGTGAAGACCACTAACTCAGGAATGTGCACATCTCAAAGCCAATTACAGGTTTCCGCAAAATCCAAACTGAATATTAGAATACCTCTGATTGAGTTAATGAGTTTGGCATCCCTTTTATATGAATAAGAGATTCTTGCTTTCGCAGATTAGCTTCAGTGGACAAACTATAAGTTTAACAAATATGAAAGAAAATCTCTGCACCTAAAGCAAAGGTGCAGAAGTCCTGGACGGAGTGAAATGGAGGACTAAATCAAATATATAGCATCTACGAACTATTTTTCCTGGATAAATAAACCCGAAGCATGAAGATATGTGAAATGCAATATTTCTTACACCTAAATCACTCCTTTTACTGTGTCAACTTAGACTTTCTGTCATGTGAAATCAATAACATTTTTCGTCTTCATTTTTTCACCCTCTTTTTTGTTCTTTTTCCATTTCATTGCCTGAGGGCGGAGGGGATTTTACGGGTATGTAAAAGAGGTCTTTATAGGATTCAGCAAGTACCTTTGGTCCTTTCACAGCCATATAATCACCTTCACGCATTTCCCTAAAATGATGGGACATTCTTCCTTGTGGATACATCTGGCATTATGTTACATATTTACATCATTAAGTAAACCAAAAGGGCCAGAAAACGTAAAAAGTGTTACAGATATATATACACACACACATAAATATATATCTATACACAACCAATTAAAAAAGGTTTCCAAAAGACAAAGAAAAGCACCTTTATAACTAACTCGAAATATCCGACATCAGAATCTAAAGTAGTCGGAGTGTAAGGTTTGATGACCTCTTCACCTTGACTATCCTTACCCCTGTGGCAAAAAACCAAATAAAACTAAAACATATTAAGTAAAAACCAAAACAATTATTTTTTTTGTTCTAACAAGGAAATAGGAAAAAAAATAAAATTAAGTAGTTATCATGAGGATAAAACTAAGTTTTAAAAATTAACCTGCAGCTTATATGTTGTCCTATAGGAAGGCCCAAAACAGAAGTGGGTGTAGGAAGAGCAAATTTGAATTTAGCCACATTATGACTAAGTTGTGTTTTCTTCACAAGCTTGAACTCCTTGAAATTCTCAGGATCCAAGCACACTGTCCACCAACACAAGTATTAATTCAAAAGTCAAAAATCTTTGAGATATAATCTTAGGAAAGTATGCATTATCTTATCCTATTTCACAACTTCTCACTAAATCAAAACAATTAAGGGAGTGCTTGCAAGCTCCAAAAAAAAAAGTGATTCCTAGCTTCTAGATGCAAAAAAACAACTATTTTTTTCGTTCAGAAGCCGAAATCACTATTTTTCAGAGTTTGCAAATACTCCCTAAATAAGAAATATAATAGGACAAAGGCCAAAATCATACAAGAATTTATTAATTTACAAACACCAAATACAAACGTGTATGGAAATAGACAAATTCCAATCTTTAAGCCAAATTATGAATTACCCAGATGAAAAAAAGACAGCCTTCCATCCCTAAGCAAGATATCAGACAAAACCCAAAACAGAAAAATGAAAAATAGAAAAAATATATCCACAGACAAAAACACATACAAATGGGCATAAATCTGCTTCAATGTAATAAATAGACCACCATATAATTTATCGAACCTTTGGGCTTCTTGGAGGAAAACAAGACATATGCACCACCAACAGCAATAAGACCGACAGCAACACCAATAAATAAATGGCCTTCAGATGTTGCCAAGAAATCCATAACCCCAGAGAACCAAAAACACCTAAATTTTCACAAAGGAAAAAAATAATTCATCCAATGAGGAACCACGTTCGAGAGGGAAATGCTAAATCCTAATAATATACATCATAAAAATCTTGATAAGATGAACAAAAGAACATTAAGATGCCAATATATATATATTTTTTTGGGGGTTAATATGGGAAGGATACCTTACTTGAGACCAGATAAAAATGAAATCTTGACAGGATTAACAAGTGCACTCCCCAAGAAAACGGACTGATGTGATTTCTATTGCAAAAGTAGGTAAGAAGAAAAATGGTGGTAGGATTGAATGTAATAGGGTCAAAATTCAAAAATGTCACCTACCGTCTCTCGTCTGCACTCTATAGATAGCAGCCACTGGTTTTATTTTTCGTTTGAAAAACAGCATCCCACCATTTTGCTCAATGTGTGTCTAAAATATAATATTTCATCTTAAAATAAATAAAATCTTTTATGATGTAAAAAAAAAAAAAAAAATCTTTGTCTGACCTTTATGTTATTGTTAGTTTTACCTGCGTTGTAAAAAACGCTAGGCGCTAGTCGAACGGCATGTTGGGGCCTAGTGCCTAGGTGGAGTTAGGCGTGACCTGGATGGGATTAGACGGGTCTAATTAGAAAAAAAAAAATTGTAGGCGGACAAGGAGAGCCTAGCGCATAGGTGGAGACTAACCAGGGCCAGGTGATGATTTTACAACAGATTTTTATGAATATATAGAACTAAACTATGTCCTTTTCTTTTCTTTTAGAAAAACAAAAACCATTTTTGGTCAATTATTTATTATTTATTTATTTATTGGGGAAAGGTGAGGTCATATGAAATGTTTAGGCCTTTTTTTGTTTATGTTTCCAAGAGCCTATTTCCATTTTCCAACTATACATAAAAGTGAAATCATGTTTGTCCATAAAATTTTCAATGGAAATCATCATTTTTATTTTCTATTTTTCACATAAAACATCTCAAACCTATAATTTATATTCTCAAATCTATACACTATCATACATCACTTATCAATCATTATTCTCATATTTTAACCCAATTATACGCGTGGGACCCACCACTATCAACTTTATCTATTTAAAATATTACTATTTTTAAATTATATCTATCTAATGAGACCCACCAACTGCAATCTTACAAATATAATATTATATATTCAAATTAAAATATTAAAAGTGGACCCCACCACTATCAACTTTTCAATTATTATATACATAAAATAATATTTCAAAACTACTCAACCAAATACAATCTCATTTCCAATCATACTTAAAACGCATTTCAATTCATTCATCCAAACACAATTCCAATTTCCACACAAAAACCAATAAGTTCTCAAAATTCTATTTCCAACTCCAGAAACCGGAAATGGACCATGGAAACATAAACAAACTTACCCTTAGGCCTTGTATGGATGCATTTCTAAGTCCAATTTCCAGTTTCTAGTGTTGGAAAATGGATTTTCAAACTTTATTGGTTTTCGCGTGAGAATTGAGAATGTGTTTAGGTTGTTGTCTGAATTTTATATTTGAAAATTAAAATATGTTTGGTTGTAGTTTTTAAATTTGTATTTTTGACATAGATTTGCGTAATATTAGTGAAAAGTTGTTTAGTTATGTTTTTTTAAGTTTGTTTTCACATGTATTTGTGTGATTGTGGTGAAAAATTGTTTGGTTGTGTTTCCAAAATAATCTTTCCATAAACAAGTGAAAATTAAAAATGACTTCATTTCCATTAAAAACTTCCCTAAACAAACATATACCCATTTTTCGGAATAGTTGGAAAATGAAAATTTGGGTTTGAAAACATATCAATACATGGCCCTACATTTTTCTCCTTTGATCATTATCGTAATTAGAGATGTTAAAAGGACCGCGACCCGTTGGCTCCGACCGTTTAAACCGGAAAAAAGAGGGTTAGGGCCGAATTATTTTGGCCGGTTCAAATCAGGGTCTTTTTGGCTCAGACCATTTAAACCGAAGCCCATTAGGGCTAGCCCGAAGGTTAACCGGGCTAGCTCATTAGCCCGCTATTTTTATTTTACAAAAATAAATATAATTATAATATTTTATATCTACTTTTATTACCT
Source organism: Rehmannia glutinosa (assembly GCA_016081115.2). Classification (NCBI taxonomy): domain Eukaryota; kingdom Viridiplantae; phylum Streptophyta; class Magnoliopsida; order Lamiales; family Orobanchaceae; genus Rehmannia; species Rehmannia glutinosa. The sequence goes on from JABTTQ020001908.1 coordinate 685,890, forward strand.
ACTATTACTACTAATTTATTTTTCAAATTCACATCTCCCTCGTCTGTAAATTTAACTTTATTAAACATGCTATAAATTTTTGAAAAGCTTCTTTTTTATTTGTTTTATTTATTACTTAATTTAGTTTTTCATTTTTATTCTGAATAAGAAAATGTCACATAGTCTTATTAGATTATTACGATATAAATTATATTTCTAAATAGTGCTAAATCTAACTTTATAATTTTGTTAATGCAACGTAATTATAAACATGCATGACTTTTTTTAAGATTAACTTTAAATGTTAAACTTAAATATTATATATGCTCAAGTTTGAAATTTTATATTTAAATATCTTATTTTGAAAATTTTAAATTATAGTCATATGAGTCATATGAGTAATTACAGAAAAAAATGTTAATTTTTGTTATCTTTAGTTATTATTATTTTATTTTCAAAATTTAGATTATAAAATATTTAATTTTATAAATTTGTTAATACAATGTAATTAGAAACGTTGCATGAATTTTATTTATGACGAATAGTTAACTTAAAATGTTAAACCTAAATATTATATATATTCGAGTTTAAAATTTTAAATTTAAATATATAATTTTTAATTTTTTTACTATAGCCCGATAGTGACCCGTTTAGCCCGAAGCCGCTAGGGTTAGGGTTAGGTTCAAATATTGCAAGCCCGTTTAACACCAGCCCATTTAGCCCGAAGTCCGTTAGGGTTAGGGCCAACCCGTTTAACATCTCTAATCGTAATATTACTTCTTTTTGAGGTGACTTTTTCCTTTCAATTTTAGATTATACAAAAACTTGAATGAGACAGTTTCAATGTTTCATAGACTATGTTCATGAGACATATCTTATATCTCAATAGAATTCAAATCTACAACCAAACTCATAAAAAAAATCATATTTTTTGTTTTTTGGAGGATAGTCTCATAAACTTAAATTAGTGAGACGGACTCATATAACAATCTCTCTTTTAGCTCAAGGAGTCAAGGGGTTATCAATTGTCATTACCATATATGAATGTAAGAGAATTGTTCCACAGCAAAACAACTACTTATTTAACATCATTTTTGTGAACCGTGTTTGTGTTTATGTTTAAATTATATAAAATTATTCAATAAGTACTTCAATATTATTTAGTATATAATTACAATAAAAATTAAACATTTTTATTTTATAACAATTAGTATATTCATAAATCACTATTATCATTCTTATGTTATTGTTTATATCATATTCCAATAATATCAACATATAACTTTTGAATAATTTTTTTAACATATTTAAATATTATTAATACTTACTGAAATAGAAGTATTATTCGTCAAGTATTACACGATAACAATAATCCATGCGCTAAACGTTTCACATAAAATACAAATTATTATGCAGAATTTTGGGATACAAGAAGAAGAGCAACAAAACTGCAATCAACAAATTGTTTGCATTTCTTGTCTCACATCTGTATGCTCTGCTATTTTCTTATCAATATCAGTCCAAAAGCTCTCTAAATCCCTAGTAAACTCCTTTGCTCTATCTAAAAACACAGTATTATGATCAGCATTTGGTATTATCTCAAGCTCTATCTGTGGAGCCTTCATTTTCATGTTGAAGCTGCATTCCACAGGCACCACTTGATCCTTGGTCCCTTGAATGACACGAATCTTCACCCTGGCAGCCGTCAAAGTTTCCAAGTATTTGTCCAAGAATTTTGCACCACCGCAAATAACATTATGCATCGTGTGCCAAGCCGAATGGTGCGTATGGCGTGTCATGTCTATGATTGAAAAGTGAAGATCCCTGGACGAAAAAAAAAACGAGCAGAAAAAACGAGAGTTTCACACGCTGTCTAAGTCAATTCACATCTTATATTCCTTAAGGCTCTATTTGGATTGATGGATTTCGATTTGAGCGGAGGATTTGTGAAAAGGATTTCAAATCTATTTGAATTCCACCACAATGACTCAAAAAATAATTCAAAACAAGAGCTAAGGAGTCCTGCTTCATTTTCAAATGATATCATCCAAACAACCTCAATGATATTATGGATTTGAAATCCATAGCTCCAAAGCCATCAATCCAAATGGAGTCTTAAGGTATTTCTTCCGGTGTTTCAACACATCACGTGAATGTCACGCCACATGTACAATAATGCCACCATCTTATACACGATTACACACGTGGTATTCCCTAGTGAATTGAAGCATCGGATGAAATATTGTAATGAATAAGGATATCTCATGTAGGCTAAGTTCGAATCTCATATTCCTTATGGTGTTTCATGTGGTGTTTCAATACATTAAGTGAAACGTGTACAACAATAACATCATCGTATACATGTGGCGTTCACAAGTGAATTGAAGCACGGATGAAGTCTTGCAAGGAATAAGGAGATCTCCGTAGGTCTAAGTTCGAGTCTCATATTCCCTAAGGTGTTTCCTCTGGTGTTTCAACACACCATGTGAATGCAGATGTACAACAATGACATCACGTTATGCATGTGTCATTCACATGGTGAATTGAAAAGCCAGGTAAAATAGCGTACATAATAGGAAATGTTGTGTGGGCCTAAGTAGTCGTTCACATAGTTCATATCTCTTAATCCTTCTGGGGTTCATTTGATAGTCCAATACACCAGGTGAATGCCACGTGTATAATAATGACATCACTTTATACACGTAGTATTCATCTGGTGAATTGAAACACCGGATAAACACCATAAGGAGTAGGAGATCTCGTATGCTGATCACAGTTCGCATCTACCCTTATTATGGGAATATAACAATATATAGTCGTTACCTTCTTCTCATAAGTAGCTTTAAAATCCATTCCCATGTTCTGTGGCTCCGGCATATAAAGAAACACACGCATCTGCCTAAGTGCTCATACCACGACATAAAAGCTGAACCAAATAGCAACGGTGGCCATACTCGTCTCGTGGCAAGTCTTCTAAGTGCTTCCGTACTAGCATCCCCTTTCGAAGAAGAGAAATACGGCTGAGATTTTGAATGACACATACGAATGAGCCGCAGCATAAACATTTGGGATTATTAAAAAAAAAAAAAAAAAAAAAGGTTCGGGCTAATTAAAAAAATAGAGATTTTTTGAAAATTATAAAAAACTCCTTGAGGCTTGATTTTGTCTTACGTTTCCCCCCTTCATATACAAAAAATATTACAAAAAACCCACCTGATAATTATAGAAATATTTCAATTACCCCTCAAATTTAAGACACAATCAAACAGAAGGGGGATTTTGTAATTTTGAAACATTTCTAGATTTTTTTGAATTAACCCAAACCTCAGGGGTATTTCTGTAATTATCCCAAAACAATATAAGTGAAACTAAAGTACCAAAAAGCAAACTAATGATTTACACAATAAGTACAATCATTAGTGAACTTATTCCTTAAGGTTGCATTTGGATGGGAGGATTTGTATTTGAGGAGGGGATTTAGGGAAGGATTTCAAATGACTCCAAATAGAAAGGATTTGAAATCCTCCAAAATGACTCCAAAAATAGCTTCCAAGGATTTGAAATCCATTATAGAATGACTCCATCCAAACAACCTCAATAAATTTCTTACCATGGATTTAAAATCCATAGCTCAAATCCTTCCATCCAAATGAAGCCTAAAGAAATTCGTGGAGCACTTACTGGAGCTATCAAAGTGATTGATTTTACGGATTTTGAGTACTTAGCGGCTAATGCTAGCGCAATCACACAACCCATGGAGTGAGCAACCAGGTGAAATGAATTAACTTGAAACGGAAGGATAACAGACTTTTCGATCATTTCTAGATGATCCCTTAGCGTATAAAAACAATCCCTTGGCTTTGGACTTCTGCCAAATCCCAATAGGTCTACGGCAAACAGTTTGTAGTTTTGCGTTGAATGTTCAGACAAATTAGGAAACACGGTCTCTTTCCAAAGTGACGAAGATGACATGAAACCATGTATAAATATTACATTTTGCACGGTCGTTCCTTCAGGATTGTTCTCCAGCCTGGCTGTCAGTAGAAAGCAAATATTATTTACTTGATTTACAGTAGAGAGCCAACATGTTATATTGAGTATACATGGATGAACTTATTTTTCGTTTTCCAAAGAAATACTTAAGACCTGTCCTAGAGATTTTGAGTCCTGAAGCAAGATGATGAAATCAGCCTTAATTAAGTGAATAATCCTAAGCTTGGACATAAGAAAAAACAACTGAGAAAAAATTAAGAGCTCTGTTTAGTAAACAAACCAAAGAGCTAACAAACAATATATGTACAATTTTGAAATGCTAGAGATCACAGATAACAGCAAGAGATTAGGACGTATAGAGAGTGTTTGCAAACGCTTTTGCTTTTAAGTAAGTGATTTATTGCCACTGAAGCAGCAAGTAGTCGATTGAGAATCAGAAGTTGGTAATGTTTGTTGGATAAGTAGTAAAAGTAATTTATTTGTGTGTACAAGTCCAACCAAAAGCATAATAAAAAATCTAAAGCACACCTTCCACTAATTTTAGATTTTGATTAAATGAAGCACAATCAGAAGCAGAAGCTGCCAACACTAAAAAGTGATTTTTTTCCAGCCAAAAGCAGAGAATCACTTTCTTTTTAGTGTTTGAAACACTCCCATAATCAGAAAAGCCCCAAGAAAAATAGGCATCAAGAAAGATGGCACAGCCGGCAATGATCAACTAACTAATCTTTGTTTTATACAAGCTTCTTCTCATTTGATTGCCAAAAGGCTGGTTAACGGCCACCGGAACCATTTTTTTTAATATATCATACTCCCATTTGAGTGTGAAACTCAGAAGTTGGTTCATGTAATCAAGATTCTATTCTCTTTTCTTGGGTAGTGTTTGCAAACTCTAAAAAGAATTGATTCTCAGCTTCTAGGTAGAAAAAACAACTATATTTCTATCTAGAAGCTAAGAATCACTTTTGTTTAGAGTCTGTAACACTCTCTTACTCGTACTCATCAAACTAACCTGTAAAATGAGAAACAACCATAACTACAGACATAGCTCTGCAATGATTATTAATAGAAAAAATAAACAAAATCCATTTCTTCACACATTTAAGGTTATTGAGGTAATATTTTCTCAAAACAACAATCCTTTGTCATAAAATCTAATTTAAATTTAACTAAAATTACTGTAAAAAAACTCCATACCTCTTTCTTGTCCTTTGACAACAACATGAAGCTTAAAATCACTTCCATTGCTCATCCAAGAAACACAAGATTCACACCCACAGTCAGACCACCTATTCCCCTTTTTCCCCACACAAAATGCGCCTTCTCTGTTCCAAAATCGTGAAATTCTCAGCAAACCCATTTCCCTAAACACGTTTTTCCTTCCATAAAGAGTCTCCGACAGCCCATTCTCTCCATCAACCCCATTAAAATCTTCCTTCTTTTCTTCTCTTCCAATGCAGTAGCATGTAGAGGATTTTCCCTCCAAGAATTCATCGAGAAATCTGAAAAAGACGCACATTATAACGTCGAGTATGTCTAATACGAAGAAGACAATTGCACTCGCAACGGAAATCAAGGTTTCGGAAAATCTCGAGACTCTTGACATTTCTCTCTCTATCAAACTCTAACAGAGAGAGAGAGAGAGAGAGAGATGGGGAATGGGTAGGAATAGAAAATGAAAAGGTGGTCGTTTAAACACGTCTTCAGTTTTGTGATCGAGTGTATGTTTGCATATGAAAACTGAAAAGGGCCAAGTTGTATGTAGTGAAGACGATTCCAATTTCCAATCATTGAAAATAAAGTCTTTTTTTAAAATAAGGTTGGAAGGGAACAAAAATAGCAATATTTTATGTGAATCTTCTAAAATGTTCACAAATCCTAGGTAAATAACACCCTAAACAGCACTGATGGATCCAGAATTTTAAAAATATGGTTACGATATATATTTTTAAAAAATGCATATAAATATTATTTAATATTTAATGTCATACGAGGATTCAATGTAGTGCACGTGATTTAATGCTTAATTTTCCAGTTATTCACCTGGGTTCGATCCCAACGAGACCCACCCCTATCATGATTGAAATAAAAAAAAATTAAAGTTGTACACCCAAACGTTGTTTATTTTTCTTTTTTGCAAAAGCTGATTGTGTAATAATACATAAAAAATTAATACACATGTATAAAAGATATAAATAGAGTAATTTTTTTTTGACACCAAAAGAAAAAATTTATTAATTGGAAACATCATCAAGCAAAAATTTCTCAATACAAGGAGGTGGAGAAGTTCATACTGATGGACTAACACAAGAGAAAGTTCTCTTTGCTAGTTCATGAATCATGAGCAACCTTGTTTCCTTCACGTCGAACAAAGACGGCCGAGAAGGTAGGTTCACCAATAAGAAATTGACGACATTCTTGTATAATAGCACCAAACTCTAACTCCCCACTAACTAACGAAGCCACACCATCCACAACAATTTTAGCATCCAATTAAAAAATCACAGTTTTGATAACATTATCTATTTTATTAGATTTTTTTTTTTTGCAAAATTTGCCATGTTTTTTATTTATACAAGTTATTAAGTCAATTTTTAGTTTTTTGAAATTTTATTTTGGGAATTTGTATTGTACTATTTAGATTTTCTAATTATATTTTAAAAATGGGGGTACAAATTTATTGTTATTATTTTTTCAACTAAATATTGTTATTGGATTTTTCACAAATTGGGGGTATAACCGTAGCCCCATCTGACCATGTAGATCCGCCGCTACTAAGCAGAACCACTAGAGTTAGCCCAATGACCACAATTATTACTCTTCAGTGAAAGGATCAGGATTTGAGTCTCTACAAAACCGAATTTAAAATGAAAAAAAAATAACACTCTCAAGTAGTATTCATAAGTTTGAAAGATAATTGGAGTTTTTCGTAATTAGGCTAAAATTTAGGAATAGTTTCTGTAACTATCCCTAATTTTTATTTGGGATTTTTCTTTTTCAATTAAGTAATAAAAACACATTGTCATCCAAACAAATTCAAAAACTTATTACTTAAATAAGAATATCTAACAAAATACAAAAAGAATAAACTTATTATTATTATCCAAGCGCTCTCTTAATTACCAATGCAGATGAAGCTAGAGAATACAATTTTGGCCCGCCCCATTTGGATAGCCCCGCCCTGTGACCCATGGAAGGATTGGCCATAAAATTGTAGAAGGGCGGTGCGGTTTTGACGGTGCAGTTTACTTCCAAACCACAACTGAACCAACACAACGGTGCAATTTTCATTCGGTTTTAATCAAAAATCACTATAAATGGTGTGGTGCGGGGATTTTTGAAATTTATGATCACCCCTACAGCCCTACTACTGTTTGAATGCAGAAAGAACAAAGAAGACAACCAAAATTGATGCCATGAAAGATGAAGACCCACAATTAAAACGCACATGAACTGCAACTAAATCTAATCCAGACAATTCAAATGATTTTGGGTTCTTTATTACACTATAAGACAACACTACATTATTTTCATTGATAAGTAAAATATAACAAAGATCAAAGTTCCCAACACAATTTGTCACACAAGCAGCAGCAATATAAGATAAACAGTTCAATAAAATTAGCTGTTGTCACTTTCCTTCTTCACAGAATCAGTACTCACAACAGGAAGATTTCTTCTGTACTGCTGGGACGTCAGCCTCCTCTCGAGCGGCGTTTTCCTCTTGCTCACAACGAACCTGTTTACACCCTTACGCATTGGCATTATCGAGGGGAAATCTTCATCCGGGATCTGACTCAGCTCCGAAATATCCTTAATCTGAGCCACACGTTTAAACCACCTTTCAGCTTTCGCCTCTTCTGACATGTCCAGTGGATCAGGTTCCTTCACAGCTGACCCCTCCAAGCTCTTTCCTGTCCAATTACTTCTAACATTCTCGTTTTTAAGCAGTTGCGGCGAAGATCCTCCATTTTCAGCCATTGATGCTCTCCCTGTCCCATTATTACCAGAGAATTGTACAGTCGAGCTCATTGGTTGGTTATTAGCCCCATTTCCGCTAGAATAATTCGAATTTACTGAGTTCATTGGTTTTTGATCTTTCTCTGTCTCTGCCGTTATGTTACTGGAAGAGGTCTCGTTGACAGCTGTTACAGGTGACTCTTGACCGTTGGATTGCTCTGTATCCTTTCTATCGAAGTAGCCAGGCGGGAATGGAACAAATGGTACGAAATTAGTATTGTTCGCCTGATCCATGGCTACTTGTCGTTTGTACTTTGGAGAAGTAAGCGAACGGTCTTTTTTCTTGCTAACCACAAACCAGTTTTCTCCTTTGCGCATCGGCATAATCTCAGGGAAATCCTCATCTGAAACCGCGCTCGGCAAATCTTTGACGTCGTGCAGTTCTGCCATTTTTTTGAACCATCTTTCCGATTTTTCGGCTTGCTCGTTTTCTTTATCGCGAATATCTATCTGACTTGCTGCATCTTTTAGAAACTGAAAATTCTCATTTTTGACCTCTGAATAGTCTGCTTGCTCTTTCTCTTTACTCTGGATATCTATCTGAGTTGCTCTTTCGCCATTGTTAGTTAAGTTGTTTTGATGCTGAGAGTTGGCTAGCCGTCCCTCCAAGGGTTCATTATTGCTATCATTTGCAGTATTGAGTTGGGAAATTTTACTAAACCATCGTTGTGCCCTCTCTTCGTTCTCAGCCGACCCCTTATCCGTGTTAATATTAAAAGAGTAATTCCCATTATACCCTGAACCAGATTGAGAGTTATTGTTATTAAACAACGGAGCACCAGGTCGTCTGCAGTCGCATCTTAAGCAAACCATATTTCTTCCATAGTTAAAGAAATTGCATCTGCAAAAGAGTAAAATTGATAGTCAATTCATCATTTTTCAGCAATTAGTTTTCACTTGTTATAAACTGATCCCTTGAGCTTATGCAGTAACGTAAAATTGCTTACTGAGGGCATTCCCACTCTCCGCCAGATAGCTGTTTTTTGGGTCTGGCTTCTTCACATTCAAGGCATTTCATGTTCTTTGCAAAGTTCATAAAATTACACCTGCACAACATGGATCATTTAAAAAGAGGTAAGAGACTGGAAATGCGCCAATGCGGCATATATTTTTCTGAGATTCCAAAAAATCAAGTTGTAAGCTCATATCTGCTACAATAATCGAACTTTTGTCCAAATTTTCCTTTCACAACAGAGGAAGAATACTCTTTCTTCCGAACTTCTTGGAAACCTAAACCACTATAGTCTTCTCAGAGAATTGATGAAAAAATATCCTTTTTTTTATCTTTAAACACATAATTAGATACTGCTGCAGAGAAGCACAATAAAAGGATATACTGAATAAATAGAAGATGACATACTTCTGGCATATCCAGTCGCCTCTCTTCATTTCGATATGTTGTCCAAAAGGCTTTTGAGTTTGCCCATCTCTACCTGAAAACTGATGGCCTGAAACAGGCATATAACTTGTTGGAACTCCGCAGCATACTGTACCCAGCTCATGCAACAGATTCCGAACAGACGAGTCAACAAGTTCCCTACTATATAGCCCTTTTCTTTCGGAAGAAACAGTTGGATTGCTTGCGTAGCTTAGTATGTACTTCATAAGATCAATTGTATTTGCTTTATCAAATTCTGAGACCTAAAATCAAAACCAATTTATGTCCGAGAAATAATAGATTAAACAGTGTTTGTAATTTCACAATTTGGATGGAGTTCCCAAATGCAAGGAGAATGAGTGGTACAATAAATTTCGACCAAAATCTTTCATCGTTTGTGTGTTACCAGCTCATTGTCTGAAGCACCTAGCTAAACCTAATAATTTTGACATCGCAGCAATAATTATGAGAAAGCAATTTCATGTTATGGGGGTCAAACTTTAAGAATTTTTGAAATTTGGGAGCTTGAGGATGCAATATTGCCGAAGCAAGATCTATTATATCCAGGTCGGAAAGATGGGTTGATATCATGAAAGATAATTCACTTTTCATCCCGTCTTGCTGTTAAGACCTTCCTAGTAACCAATTATATACTTCCGGTTCAGGACAAAAAACTCTAGCTAAGCTCTTCATATTTATACTAGGGTCTTGATATTTCAGCAATGTCAGCAGTTGATTATTCCATTTACCCATAACTGAATGATTTGATATGAATTGTGAAGGCAACCCAAATGTTTTCGTTTAACTTACTTATACCTCTCAACATTGTTATTAAAAAAAAAAAAAGTTCCTAATAGTACCTGATCCACCCCATCCCTTCCCCCTATCCACCCAAACAGCCCCCCAAATTTAACTTTTTAACTAAAACAAAATGAAAAGGCATGAACTTATCCATTTCAACTAACTAGCAGCAAGAGTCGCATGAGAGTGCTGAATGAGAAAAGAGGAGTATACCAAAAAATAAGCGAGAGAAAGAAGTTGAAAGGGGACACTTAAGTAATTCTAATACTCTTAGGGTAAGTTTGTTTGGTGATTCGGGGTTCTAGAGGGAAGTTTCTAGGGGAAGAGAGGTTTAATGTGATGTATTGAGAATATGTGTACTAGTAGAGAAATACATTGGAAAGCGTAAAATATGTTTAGTTAGTGAATGGGGGAAGGAGTTGGGGAGGAAAGTGGTTGGGGGAAGCCAAACAAGCGTACCCTTAGTAACTTAGATAACCAGAGTCATGAAATGTATCTATGAACATAATTGGTGTTTTGTACTCATAAAAATTTAATTAAAAAATGTGTACATCATCAACTATAACACTAGCATATTACATCTCCCATTTACACGGTTCTTAAATGCTTCTAAAGTTCTGGTAGCAAACTTGAACTTTTTTATTAAGAGAAGAAAAAAATAATTTATAGTTTCTTAGCAGTAGAAATTGTTTATTAGTACCCATAGTCACCAAGCACAATCATGACCAACAAGTTTTATTAAATATTTAAATTAAAGGGCAGATAAGTGACATATCCTGGGAGTAGTTCAAGCAACAAGATAAATATTGATTCTCAACACACAAAGTATGAATGATTAGCCAGTTCGAGTCCGTATTCGCTAAACTCCGAAAGACAATCATATAATGAACAACCCTGTATTCGGCACGCAGAATATCTCAACTTTGTTTGAGCTGCTCCCACGCACGCAAGGTAAACAACTAAAAAGCAACAAATTTTTTTCCTTTTTCTCCTTTGGAGCATCATGTAACAAATTTTGCACGTTGCGTATAACTTTAAGATTATATATGGATCAGTTCAGAAGATTAAGTTTTATCAGAGAAAATGAGAAGCATCGTTTACATACAATGCTTCCATCAGTTCCCAAAAATGCCTTCATCCTCCTTGCTGTGTCTAGAGCACTCTTGAACAGAAACGGAGTTCCATTAGATACAACTGCTTCAATGTCCCTCCTTGAAAGCAATCTGATTCAATAGTCAAAGCAAACTCAACAAGGTAAGAGACTATTATTCTGAAACAGTTATATATCCTTCTATAAAGCAAGGGAAAATCACCTTGAACACAGTCAACACAAAGCCACATTTTAACAATAGGAATAAGTAGTACCACGAATCTTGTAGCTCAATTGGTATTGTTCTCCTTTAATAGGGTGTCGACCAGGGTTCAAACCCCAGGTCTTTCAATTACTTATCACTCCCTTCCCCCACTCCCCCCAACTCATAACCCAAAAAAAAGGGAAAAAGAAAAAGGAAAAAGTAGCTTAACACAATTGAAGGTCTTTCAAGCATTCTGCACCTTAGACTTCAGCAATAAACTTCTGTTTCCAATTTCCATAAGCACATACATGAAAATTTAAGTGGATTAAAAGGTTAAATTTTTTAAGCACAATGAACTTAGAGTACCACCTCAATCAACTTCTGCAGCTTTCACATGACTAAAATGGCAATAAAAGGATAATAGTAACAATGACACCAAAAAACTATCTTTACAGGATACAGTAAGCTATAGAACTTGAACCTGGCATTGCACTCTCATCTCAAAATTAAGAAACAAAGGAAGAAAAAAAAAGGTACACACCCAAGAAGATTAGGTCGAGCACGAGCGAAAGCTATGCACACAGCGGCGGCACGTACAAAATCATCGGTCAATTCCTCATACACGACGAACGCGTCCTCGGTTGGAATTCCGTGATCCTCAGGGGCAAAGAATCCCTGCCCATTCGATAAACTATTGAGAAAATTGGTCCATTCCGGCCAAGGATGGTTCTGCAGCTTCTGAGCGGCGGAGGAGTGGAGCGTGTATGTACTATTGCTCGGTTGAGAGTGCAAACAGTTGACGAGTTGAGGAATTTGGGTTTTGATTTTGGAAGGAGAAGAGAGAGTGAGGAGACGGCGGGGATTAATGGAGAGCGAGAAAATACGGCGGTGAAGGAGGATGCGGGATGGACGGAGAGGTGGGAAGGGGGTAGTGAGGAGGGTCATGAACCTGGTTGCGCCGCCCATTCCGGCGGGAGGTGGCGGTGGCTCTGCTTATTTAGAAGATGTGGTTTTAATTTAACAGCCAGTGGAGTTGCAGGATTTTACACGGGTTTTAGATTTATAGCCTATAGGTCTCTCTCTCTCTCTCAAAGTTGCGTTTAAGCCCTTTTGCTTCTCCATTTCTCACATTTTGACCCAAATATTTGTAATGAAAGTTGAACAAAACCCAATCCTTGTAGCATCTCATTTCCCTATAAATCTAGTGCTAGGATAATTCTTTTAATGCAATATTGAAAAGTAGTAAAACAAAGTGTACAAGGAAGATAACCAATTTCCCATTCATTTTTCCCCTAATTCTACACACACACACAAATCATGTCTATCATCTATTACAAAAAAAATAGTTTATTACACTCAGTGGTTTGGGACTTAATTTCCACTGATTTTGTTCATACTCTAAAGTCAATTGAAACTACAAACACTTGGGCTACTTTACTAGTGATCTAAATGATGAGATGAGACAAAACATCATTCGAAAGTCTACATGGAACAGACGTCCGTCCACCAAGTTTCGTTTGAAGAATTTGCATGACTAAAGTCTAACACATGGATATTAAATCTTCAATTCCACAATCCCACTGAGTAATCGCGGTGTGGTTTCTTTTGGATCTTACCATGAATATTGAATCTTTAATCCACAATCTCACTGAGTAACCACAGTGTGGTTTCCTTTGGATCTTCGATTTCGTTTCTTTTTTCTCTTTTGATATTTTTTTGCATCTATTTTTGGTTTTCAAGCTAGTTGTTCGGCTTCGTGAACGTCGTTTTTTTATATATTATATTGGATGTATTTAGAAAAAAAGAAATCCATTACAAAATGACACTTAACATGCTTAATGCTAAATCATATTCACCAAATACATTGGATGCTAATGGTCTTCCCACTTCTGCCAAAACAACTATACATATGGCATAAGTGTAAGTCCATACTTGCGACAGTGTCATAACATCTACCTTCTTCTTCATAATACTGATTTATAAAGACATTTTATGTACTTTTGTCAAAGTACAATTATCTCTCCACACACATTTTCCATAGTTTGTGAGAGTAGAAATTATACACTTAGGCCCTCAATATTCATTATTCACTACGGAAATGCATTAAGGTTGTATTTTGATTGGAGGATTTGGATTTGGGAAATGATTTTGTGAAAGCTTTCAAATGACTCATTCTAAGATGAATTTAAAATCCTCCAAAATAACTCAAAAAAATAACTTTCCAAGGATTTGAAATACATTCTGAGAATGATTTCATCTATGTGAGAGATAAAGTCACTTTTGACTTTGTGTCATGAAGGGTGCCAACCATTGTGGAAAATAAGGACAATTGCAGCATACTTGTTTTGAAAACAAGCACCAAAGTTTGTTGGATATTTTTGTTTATTATTGGTGTGTTGAATTGTTTGGCATTCACTTGCCTATAAATATGCTTCTACGGGCATGATTAGAAACACACCAAAACAAGAAATATCAATAGAAGCAAAGTGATATGTCTTAGATGTTGAATTGGTTTTCATTTCTCCAATTATTTCCTCATTTTAAGATAGTGTTAGTTTTTTCTCCTATTTCAAGATAGAGTGATATAGTTTTCTCTTGTATTTAGAGAGAAGGTATTGTAATCCCTATTTTTATAGTGAATTGCTCCTACACTTGCCCGTAGTTTTTACCTCAAATTAATTTGGGGTTTTCCACGTAAAAATATTCGTGTCATTTTACCTTTATATTTCTCACATCACTATTGTCATGACTTTGTTAGGTCGTAATTTCCTAACAATGGTATCGAGCCATTGGTTTAGGGGTTCTTGTTCACGGGTTATTTGGTCACACACTATTCACGTGAATAGTGAAATTGATTCAAGTGAGAAAAAAATCAATCGGGTGTGAACAAAATGACGACAAAGTTCGATGTAGAAGTTCAATGAGAATAATTTCTCATTGTGGAAAATGAAGATTAAGGCAATTTTGAGGAAAGACAATTGCTTGGCGGCAATTGGAGACAGGCTCCCATGAGATATCACCGACGATGCCAAGTGGAACAAGATGGAGGGCAATGCAATTCGACCGTCACCGAGCACTAGCCGATGGAGTGTTATCCATTGTGGCGAAGAAGAAGACGGCAAAGGAGATTTGGGATACTCTGACAAAATTGTACGAGATCAAATCACTTCACAATAAAATTTTCTTAAAAAGAAAATTGTATACTCTTCGTATGGCAAAAACCACTTCGGTGGTGACCATATCAACACCTTAAATACTCTATTTTCGCAACTCACCTCAATGGGTTACAAAGTAGAAGTTGTTGAGCGTCGCGGAACTTTTGCTCCAAAGTTTACCGATTCATACGATCAACTCATCATCAACTTAACGAACAACGTCCTTTCGGACTATCTAGTCTTTGATGAAATTGCAGCCGCTATACTAGAAGAAGAGAGCAGGTGCAGAAACAAAGAAGACAGACAAGGAAGTTTGCATCAAGCGGAAGCTTTAGCGGTGGTGAGAGGAAGATCCACGGAACGTGGCTCCAGTGAGAGTCAAAATCATGGTAGATCAAAATCCAAGAGTAAAAAGAACATCAAGTGCTACAACTGTGGCAAAAGAGGGCACTTCAAGAAGGATTGTTGGAGTAAGAAAAGTAACGACTCTGAGTCATCAAATGCTCAAGGAAATGTTGCAAGTACCTCTGAAAATAGAGAAGTTTTATACGGCGAAGCAACAACCAATGTTGAAGGCAGAAAACTATTTTCTGATGTCTGGCTTTTAGACTCAGGAGCAACCTGGCACATGACCTCCCGGCGAGAATGGTTTCACACATACGAACCAATCTCTGGAAGATCTGTATTTATGGGGGATGATCATGCCTTGGATATTGCTGGTATTGGTACTATCAAAATAAAAATGTTTGATGGTACAATTCGCACCATTCAGGAGGTGCGGCATGTGAAGGGCCTACGGAAGAATCTTTTGTCCTTAGGACAATTGGATGATGTTGGATGTAAAACTCGTATTGAGGATGGGATCATGAATATAGTCAAAGGAGCGAATGTAGTAATGAAGACTGAGAAACTCGCTGCAAATTTGTATATGCTTAAAGGAGAGACGATGCAAGAAGGAGAAACTTTGGTTGCAGTTGCAGGTTCAGTAGAAGAATCAACGATAATGTGGCACCACAAACTTGGCCACATGTCAGAACAAGGGATAAAGATTCTGATGGAGATAAATATTTGAAGATTTCTTATTATCTATTAAGATTAATTTATTAGGTTATTTTATTATCTTTTAAGAGTTTTCAATTGTTAGGAGTTTTATTGTTGTAGGATTTTAATCCTATAAATATTTGTTTTGTTATTGTTTTTAGAGAGGTTGAATTATTATTACTTTTGAGATTATTCTCTTTTGCAATACATGTTCTTTTGAGAATTATATTTCTTTGTTCAATACTTTCGGTATTCTTGAGAATCAACGGTAGTATTTGTGTTATTTGTTGTTCTTATTCGCCCCGTCTGCATCGAGTTGGTATTGAGACTCACGCTCCCTAAACCATGTTGTGCGGGCCAGGATCCACAAACACATGAACAACATCGCACACATGAACGACATCGCATGATCCGTCATGCGGATCAAATTGTTGACACAATGGATAATCACGCCCGCATCCATCAGTCAGAGAAAATTTTCGACATTGTCACCGCCCAACTCACGGCTAACCGAGATCGGCGCGTGAGGCGCGGCGATGAAGTCGGTGGTCGGAACTATCGCGGTGGATGTGGTTTTGATTTTTATCCATCCCCACATATTTTGTCAAATGAGGATGAAGATGGTTATGATCGACCACCGTTTTTGGTGAAGAAGATGAAGGCGACAATCCGGAGATTGACTATGACAAACCTCTCGCAATTTAAAGAGAATGGTGACTATGATGGCCCACCAATCTTTTGACGAGGAAGATGAAGACATTATTCTGGAGATTGGGTATGAAATATCCCTGCAATTTGATGAGGAGAATGTTGGTTATGATGACCCCCAAATTTTTGATGAAGAATTTGACAACACTATCATGGAGGTCGGCTACGACGAGCCTCCAAATTTTGACGAGGAGATTGGTGGTTATAATGGGCCACCTATCTTTGATCGGAAAGTGACGCAATTTCGATGGTTGCCTACGAAAAATCGCCCAAATTTGACGAGGACGCTTTTGGTTATGACGTACCACCAATTTTGGCCAATGAAGATGAGAATCGTCATACCCATGAGGTCATGCAACATGATCTTAACCTGGGAGAATTTTTGTTCAATACTAAAAGGAAATATTACCATTTAAAGACATTGGTATTGGACTACCAATTTTCTTCAAGCATATTGGGAGATTCATTGGGATCGTGGAAATTCCTTATTATACGGCTCCAAGTGTGCTGAAGAGAAGCTATGGACAAGTAATGGATTGTTTTGTTTTTGCTCTAGCTCAAATATGTTTTGATATTCGCCTTATTTTTCCATCTCGTCCTCCTCGCGCCCCTCCATGGTTTGATAACTTTTCTAGGATCTCCCTTCCGATTCGAGGACGAATCGCCTCGACCCCGGAGAGAATGATGGAGATAAATATTTGAAGATTTCTTATTATCTATTAAGATTAATTTATTAGGTTATTTTATTATCTTTTAAGAGTTTTCAATTGTTAGGAGTTTTATTGTTGTAGGATTTTTATCCTATAAATATTTGTTTTGTTATTGTTTTTAGAGAGGTTGAATTATTATTACTTTTGAGATTATTCTCTTTGCAATACATGTTCTTTTGAGAATTATATTTCTTTGTTCAATACTTTCGGTATTCTTGAGAATCAACGGTAGTATTTGTGTTATTTGTTGTTCTTGCGCTCCGTCCGCATCGATTCTCTGAGCGGCGGAAGCTACTACCTGGTCTTACAAAGGTATCTTTACCATTTTGTGAGCATTGTGTTACAAGTAAGCAACACAAATTAAAGTTCATGAGATCAATATCTAAGAGTAAAGGCATCTTAGAGTCGATTCACTCGATGTTTGGCAAACACCATTATCATCCCTAGGAGGGGCGGGATACTTTGTATCGTTCATTGATGATTACTCCAGGAGATGTTGGGTGGCGATGTATTTCGGTCTTCAAAGTTTACAAAGCTCGGATAGAACTTGAATGCGGGAAGAAGATCAAGTGTTTAAGGACCGATAACGGAGGAGAATATACAAGTGATGAATTTGAGTCTTTCTGTCAACAAGAAGACATCAAAAGACAGTTCACGGTGGCGTACACGCCTCAATAAAATGGAGTGGCAGAGCGAATGATCAGAACCTTGTTAGAAAGGACAAGAGCAATGTTGAGAAGCGCAAGTCTACCCAAGACGATGCAGGCGGGCGATCAAAACCGCTTTGTTATGTGATCAATCGGTCACCATCAACTACGATTGATCTGAAAACGCCCATGGAGATGTGTACTGGTAAATCTGATGATTATTCTCGTCTACATACATTTGGAAGTCCTGTGTATGTGATGTACAATGACCAAGAAAGAACAAAGTTGGACCCAAAGTCCGAGAAAGTGTATATTCTTGGGGTATCTTTGATAGAGTCAAGAGGTATCGCTTTGTGGGATCCCACTACCCACAAGGTCGTCATCGTGAGAGATGTGATATTTGCGAGAAGATAAAGCGCAAGACAAGGAGATAGTAACACATTAAAAAGAGAACCAAGAGACTACTACGGTTCTAGTGGAAAATAATCTGAGAATGAAGATCCGAAATCTTCTAAAGTAGTACCGAAGCACGAGTACAAGAACAAGTCGAGTCGATGTCCAAGAAATGCGTCGGTCAACTCGTGAGAGAAAGCCGCGGTGTGGCAATCGGAGTATGTTATGGAGAGCAATGTTGCATATTGTCTTTTAACGGAGGATGGAGAGCCATCAACTTTCCATGAAGCTGGGAAGCTCGGATGCATCTCGAGTGGATGACATCAATGCATGAAGAAATTGAAGCTCTCCACAATAATCAAACTTGGAAATTTGTACCGTTACCACATGGTAGAAAAGACATTGGTAATAAATGGGTCTACAAGATCAAGTAGGATAGCAACTATCAAGTAGAGCGGTATCGTGCAAGATTGGTGGTAAAGGGATATGTGAGAAAGAAGACATTGATTTCAATGAGATATTTTTCCCAGTGGTTCGAATCACGACGGTGAGGGTAGTCCTGGCGATGTGTTCTACATTTGATTTACATCTGGAGCAGTTAGATGTAAAAACCGCATTTCTTCATGGAGAGCTTGAAGAAGAAATTTATATGTTTCAAACAGAAGGTTTTGCTGAAACAGGCAAAGAGAACTTGGTTTGCAGGTTGAACAAATATCTGTACGGTCTCAAACAAGCGCCGAGGTGTTGGTACAAAAGATTTGATTCCTTCATAATGATCCTTGAATACAACAGAATTAGTTCAGACCATTGTGCGTACTACAAAAGGTTTAATGATAATGATTTTATTATTTTATTGTTGTATGTGGATGATATGTTGGTGGCAGGCCCCAATAAAGATCGGATCCAAGAAATGAAGGCACGATTGGCTAGGGAGTTTGATATGAAGGACTT
Source organism: Rehmannia glutinosa (assembly GCA_016081115.2). Classification (NCBI taxonomy): domain Eukaryota; kingdom Viridiplantae; phylum Streptophyta; class Magnoliopsida; order Lamiales; family Orobanchaceae; genus Rehmannia; species Rehmannia glutinosa. The sequence continues at coordinate 704,961 of JABTTQ020001908.1, forward strand.
GGGACCACAAACAAGATTCTAGGGATGCAAATTCAGGAGAGAAATAATAGGAAGAAGCGGCTTTCTCGGAAGAACTACTTCGGGGAAAATTTTGCGTCGCTTCAACATGTAAGATTGTAAGTCGGTTTCTACCCCTCTTCCTATTAATTTCAAGTTATCCTCAAGTATGTGTCCTAGCAATGAAACAGAGAGAGGAGGAAATGTCTCGAAGTACCGTATGCATCAAAGCAATGGGGAGTCTAATGTTTGCTATGATATGTACAAGGCGGACATTGCACAAGCGAGAGGGAAGCGATCGGTCGATACATGGCAAATCCTGGTAGAGAGCATTGGGATACATTGAAGAGAGTTCTGAGGTATATCAGAGGAACCTCGGATGTTGCATTATGTTATGGAGGATCGGATTTTACTGTCAGGGGTTATGTTGATTCGGATTTTGCGGTGATCATGATAAAGAAAATCCACTACGGGCTATGTGTTTACACTTGCGAGGAGGAGTCGTAAGTCGGGTTTCAAAACTGCAGACTATCTCTATCTACAACTGAGCGAGAATACATGGCGGACTACACAAGCTTGCACGAAAGTAGTCTGGATTCAAAGGTTACTGGAGGAGCTCGGACACAAACAAGAAAAGATTGTTCTGTTTTGTAACAGTCAGAGTGCTTTGCATATTGCAAAGAATCCAGCCTTACATTCAAGGACAAAACATATAGGAGTACAATATCACTTTGTTCGAGAAGTGGTGGAAAATGGAAGTGTGGATATGCAAAAGATCCATGCGATGAGAATCTAGCGGTGCATGACCAAACCAATAAACCTTTGGCAAGTTCGAATGGTGTAGATCCTCGTGTGGCCTAGCAGAAACGTAAGCAACATGAGTGGCAAGTGTAGAGAAGGATGAAAGGATTACAAAAGTAACTTTAAGTGGGAGAATGTGAGAGATAAAGTCACTTTTGACTTTGTGTCATTAAGGGCTGCCAACCATTGTGGAAAATGAGGACAATTGCAGCATACTTGTTTTGAAAACAAGCACCAAAGGTTGTTGGATATTTTTGTTTATTATTGGTGTGTTGAATTGTTTGGCATTCACTTGCCTATAAATATGCTTCTACGGGCATGATTAGAAACACACCAAAACAAGAAATATCAATTGAAGCAAAGTGATATGTCAGTTTTCATTTCTCCAATTATTTTCTCATTTTAAGAGAGTGTTAGTTTTCTCCTATTTCAAGAGAGAGTGATATAGTTTTCTCCTTGTATTTAGAGAGAAAGTGTTGTAATCCCTATTTTTATAGTGAATTGCTCCTACACTTGCCCGTGGTTTTTTACCTCAAATTAATTTAGGGGTTTTCTACGTAAAAATATTCGTGTCATTTTACCTTTATATTTCTCACATCACTATTGTCATGGCTTTGTTCGGTCCGTAATTTCCTAACAATCTATACAATCTCAATAAATTCGTTATTATAGATTTGAAATCTTGACTCCAAATCCATCAATCCAAATAGAGCCTAAGTGAAATGTTAAATTAACCCAACCAATAATACTTAAAATTATACTATAACGTATTTGGATCTTGGATTTTAATTAGGCAGCGAAAATGTAAGTGACAAATATTTCAGAATAAAGTATTAAATTATATTATTTAAATAACAAAAATATTTTCTCTGTAGGCATATCATCACACAGAAAGTAAAAAAAAAATAGGGGGATTTTCTTCAAACCACATTTACCCAAATGTATGAAAATGATGCATGAGACTATAGCATGAAATAAACTACACTCATGAAGAGGAACATATGAGTTGAATCACAATTTCAGACACAATTTACATTGTTCATACAAGTCCCAATTTCTGGGCAGATGTAAAAAATGATGCCACAATGAGCACAATAATAACAAGACTCATATTTTTCATCGCTTCTCTTTCTAGCTACGATGGAGCCGACTGCGTAATATGTACCGAAAGATTTTACATACCGTTGTAATAAGAATTAAGGGAGAGTTTGCAAACTCTAAAAAATAGTGATTATCAGCTTCTAGATGCCAAAAAGAAAAAAAAAATATGCATCTAGAAGCTGATAATCACTATTTTTTAAGAGTTAGTAAATACTCCCAAATATGAGGGACAGAAGCGGGTGTTTCCAAGATCTGAAACGTACAGCGATAGTATCTCGTTTTTCCAGGCGATGTGGGAGCCAAGGTAGGCATAAATATTTGTTGTAGCTGCAGTTGGAAATTCACGATTAAAATAAGCTCAACTCTTCAAATTCAACGGAGGTGCCAAATTATGACAGAGAGTTGGAGGTGGTTTCGTAGATTTCATCAACATGAGCAGCAGGCACATAAACTGCGTGCTGCAGTGGGCTGTGCGTGCGGCCATAGAAAATGTATGCGACTAGTGCTACTGCCCACCATATTGATACTCGGGTCCAAGTTGCAGCACTGCATATACAGATGAGAAAAAAAAAAGGAAGAATAAAGAAAAAAGTCGAATCCTCACGAGTCGGAGTAGCTGTCATGCAACTGCCCCTGAGGTTTAGCCTAATTATAGAAAAATCCAGTTATTTTTAAAAATTACGAAAACCCCTTGAGATCTCATTGAGATTTGTGTTTGTATCACATATTGCTTTGTTTTACGAATACCCCCTCTCAAAATGTGCAATTTGTAAAACAAAAACAAATTTCAAGAGGGTATTTGTAATTTTGAAAGAAAACTGGGTTTTGTGTAATAATATTGAACCTCAAGGATAATTTTTGTAATTTACCCCAATTGTTATTAGAAGAGTTACTGAAGATTAATTTATCCAGTTGCTTTTCTTTGATAACAAGTGTACAAATTAAATTTTAACATTATGTTCTTTCTAATGCAATACAGGATATAATTTGTTTTCAACAAAAAATCAAGAACTATTTTATATAAATTGGCATGTCGATTATGACAGGTTCCGAATAATAAGGATTCCATGATCAACCAGACAGCAGCCGAATTGAATGATTACGCACCTGAGATTAACTAATAAGTAGACATTGATGAGAATACAGGCAATGGGTAGCAGTGGAACAAACGGGCAAATGAAACCTGGAAGAGAAACAACTCGTGTAAAGATAAGCAATATTTCTCCTCGATGGTCCAATCACAAAAAAAAAAAAAGTTTCCAATTTTCTTGCAAACATTGCAAATACTCCATTGACGTTACGAATTGCACCCATTGAGCAGGGTAATTTGTAATAAAAATAGAAAACTCCGGGTTTATTTGTAATCTTAAAAGAAAAAAATGGATTTTTTTTTGTAATTCAACTAAACATCGGGTAATTTTTGTAATTATTCCAAACATTCATCTTGCAAAAGCATTTGTGGCCATCAGATGGATCAAAGAACTAGATGCATTATCGAAACCACACTTCTTTTACAGCCACACGTACCTCCTTTATGCCCAAAATTATGTCTTGCATCATCTTGGTCTATACAAGTGAGCAATATGGCACCAGACAAAAGGAGAACACCGCCAATTCCACAAAAAGTATATCGAAGAGTGCTGGTTGTGAGTTTAGATATTCAGTTTAGCATATTGTTTACAACAAATACGAGATAATAAGGAAAACCTACGCCTTTGCTTGAAATATCAAACACCAACATGATATTGGGAGTGTTTGCAAATTCTAAAAAAGAAAAAATAAGTGACCATTGTAAAAATCACTTACCTACGAAGGCTCGAACTTGAAGTAGCAGTCGTTAGGACAATCACTCCAATACATGTAACCATGATGGCCCAGCCAGCAATCTTCCGCCTATTCCTTTTGTTTACAAGAACTGCAACGAATATACGAGAAAGGAGCATCAGAACCTAGATAAATAACAGTGGAGAAAACATAATTGGACATGATATTAGAACCTAGATTAATTTATTGTAATTTTGTATGATTTATTTCTTGCTTACAAAGGTGACAACCGTGACACAAAAAATGGAAATTGACAACATGAAATTAATATAACATATTCCTCAGCATTCATATGTTCCAGGGACAGGACGAAGCCAGAAAGTCAAGTTTGGGGGGCGGGATTTATTAACTCTTAAAACTACTATTATTTTTATCTTTTTAGAGACGGCAAAATTTTAACATTAATAATTTTAGGGGGGCACTCCGTCCCTGTATGTAATGTTCACATGGGCAAAGTAATCATGTTTTGCAAGCTCAACAATGCTCAGTCTCCATGATCATATCTAGTTGCAAACTTTAATCAGGGCATCTCATTGTTTTTCCCCAACTTATATTCACAAAAACCATCAGAAATAGTGAATATTGTAGAATCGATAAACTTACAGCCGTACACACCCCCTATAGAAGGATATCCAACAAGTGCTTCTTTTCTGACTAAAAGTGGACTGTTCTCTGGGGTTATAGCATCGACTTTTGTGTTCTCCATACAGAAATGTCCAGGACTATAGCTGATGGTATGACGCAACGAAACTGAATCTATTGCTTCCTGAAAAGATGATGGAAGTGGAACCACATCCGGTGGAACGTATCTCAGTATCAGCACCGAAATTGCCACCACTGTATACGCAACAAGTGTCCCCAAACTAACCTGCAAGTAAATTTAGCTATCAAGGCCTTGCGAATTAATTCCTGAAAAGTAACTAGTTTCTATCTATTGCTAAAAGTTGAAAATATTCCAACAATTTGAATGGAAAGATCTCAGTTGCGACAACCACGTGGTTTATCATTTAATGGGGAAAACATGGATAAAGAAAGATACAAGGTGAGTGCACTTCTCCTCTTATATGTACAAATGTGGCATGATTAAAAAAAAAAAGAGTTCAACTTCTATTGCCCCTCTGATTCTAAATATAACTAGGGATAATTACAAAAACTACCCCTGAGGTTTGGAGTAATTACAAAAAAAAGAGAAGTTTAAAATTACAAAAAAAAAAAAAAAAAACTTGAGGTTTGATTTCCCTTTATAAGAATTTTTTTTTCTCAAAAGCCCCCCTTACATTTACAGAAATATTACAGTCAACCCTTAAAATTAATACAAAATCAAATCTTAGGGGTAGTTTTTGTAATTATAAAACTTCTTCGGGTTTTTTGTAATTACCCCAAACATCATGGGTAGTTTTTGTAATTATCCGATATAATTATGCATTGGAATTAAATGGACAAGAACTAAATGAAGAAAACAGTAGCTTACCATTCCCGACAACTGCTCCACATCCATGAAGAATGCTAATATTGTGGCAAGTAATCCAGTCACAGTTGTGCTTTTTACAGGAACTTGAGTGCTTTTATTGACATCTGAGAAAAAGGACGGCAGCAATCCGTCTCTAGCCATTGCCATTAATATTCGTGACTGTGAAATAGAAAACAAGCAAAAACGGAAACTTTTTATTTTAAAATAGATCTCAATATCCAGAAATTATCCCAAGTTCCATTAAGATAATATAATTTAACATGTTTACTTAACATGATGTGTGCACAAAGAAACCATATACATCAATTTGCAAAAGGATGGACGCACCAAACCAATTTTATAGATTTATATACCTTCCATTTAATTCTTACCTAAAATAACTTGACTACAAAACGCACAAATTGAACTTCTTTGTCAACATGAAACAAAAAGTTTTCAAAAATATTCAGCTCGTGTAATTCTAGAGCAAATTCAGTTTGCCCCATTCAACTACATGCTTGGTATGACTTTACCCTCAAACTAATGCGCTTCTCCGTCCAACTAAAAAATTATTTATTTTCTCCTTTTACCCCTCCTTTTCAAAATATTTGGAGAATTATTCTATTTCAAATTAACAAATTTAAGCAATTAATTTGAACCAGCCTTATTACAAAATGATATAGTTGAATTTTATACTTAGTTTACTATATATAACAATATTTTTATTTAATACATTAATTCCATATCAATTTTCATAAATAGTCATTTAAAAAACAATACTTTCAAGAAAATTTTGAATGACCTGTAAACAAAAGGGTACCTTCACCAGAAACAGACACAAGTGGGTAGATAGAGGATATCTAGGAGCAAGAGATAGTTGTGTCTAAGGAATTCGAGCAAAATACCCTCATACTTCCAGACAAGGTGTGCCTCCTTGCATAGGTGTTGATCACAAATTCACACCGAGCAGATTATTTACCAGAGACGCAAGTCTCTGCAATGCCTGAGACGTCTATCAACGGAAGGTCAAGGAAATTCGTGACCTACTCTACATTCTCATTCTCGAGATTAAAAGTTGTTTCTTTCACAATACTTTTTCATTTTCCACAAATATAATTTCAATCACAAGTATCTCAAAAATTAAATTCAACTGTGTCATTTTATAGTTGGTCTAATTTAAATTAATTGCTTTATATTATTAATTCAGACAAGAATTCTGAAGTCTCAATACTTTTAACTTAGCTATTATCCAAAATACATTGAAAAAGAGGGGTATAATTGGAAAAAAATATTTTCTTGGTTGGAGTCACCAAAGTTAAACATTCTATTCTAATAAGTAAAAAAAAAATTAACTTAAAGCATTAGGCTATGAGCATTAATCTTTGCATGCAACAACACATCAAAGAAAATGCATAATTCTGTCTTCGGACCATGGACCAATATTTCTGGTCCTATCTACAATGGACAACTTCCTCATGACAACATCAGATTTAAGAGAGGTCATGAAGACCACATTTCTACTACAGATGATCATTAGATCAGAAACTAGATAAAATCTAGGGATAATTACAAAAATGCCCTGCGGTTCGGGCTAATTACCAAAAAAAGAAAACAGAGGTTTTTGAAAACTGCAAAAAAACCCTTGAGGTGTAATCCCGTCTTACATTTGCCACTTCATAAAAAAACATTTCAAAAACCTCCTTGATACTTAAAGAAATATTATAGTTACCCCTTTATATTTAAGACAGAACCAAACCTAACCTGAGGGGACTTTTTTGTAATTTTGGGTTTTTTTGTAATTAACCCAAACCTTGGAAAGTTTTTTCGTAATTATCCCTAAAATCTAATATATCAACGCTTAAGAATTATCTGATGCTAAAAATTAAGATTACAGAAACTTCCAACCTTGATAGAAGTTTACTATCAGCAAAATAAATAGAGATTGAATCCAATGATTACGCAAGAATGAATATTAGTTACCTGGGGAAGGAGAGACCCCATCAATGATGAACAAAGAGCAGTACAAGATCCAAAAGTTATTATGAACCTGCATGAAAGAAAAAGACAATGACGTAGGAAAAGGAGCAACAGCTTTAAATGCAGAAACTCGGAGAAGAGTCACCAAAATTTTCCGAGGGAGAAATATTTACTTACGCAGCCCATTTAATTCCGTGGCTAGCAAAGGCAGAGGAGATTGGCGTGTCTGGATCCATTGCATAATAGGGTACTAAACCAACAATAACAGCAGAAACCAACATGTACAGTGTGCAGCATATAGACAGTGCAAAACCAATACCCATCGGCAGATCTCTTTGAGGGTTTTTCACCTGCAGATGGAGAAAGCCATTGGCAAGCTTCTACTCAGCATGTGATATTTTACACAAAAAAAGAAAGGGATAATTACAAAACCACATACGAGGTTTAGCCTAATTACAAAAAAACACTATTTTTCAAAATTACAAATACTCCCTGAAGGCAATGTTGTAAAAAGCGCTAGGCGGCAGACTGGGGCCTAGCGCCTAGTCGGAGTCTAGGCGGGGTTAGGCGGGATTAGGCGGGCCTAATCGGAAAAAAAATCGTAGGCGGACAAGGGGGGCCTAGCGCCTAGGCGGGGATTAATCGGGGCTAGGCGGGGATTTTTACAACAGAGCCTGAAGGAAATATAAACCCCTTAAGGTTTGTATTTCCTTGTCAAATAAGGGTGCAATTTGTAAAATAGAAACAAATATCAATGGTTATATTTAATTTTGAAGGTAACTGGGTTTTTTTTGTAATTAGATTGAAACTCAAGGGTATCTTTTGTAATTATCCCAAAAAGGTACAGGTTTATGGGAGACTATCACATACCTCTTCAGCTGTACTAGTGACCGAATCAAACCCTGTATACGCGAAAAACACAGTTGAAGCACCGGCAAGCATCCCTTGAGCACCAAAGGGAAAGTATCTTTTCAAAATTAGAAAATCCGTCAGCATCTTCTTATTTCTTACAAGAGAATAATAAACAAATATGAAAGATCCTGCAGAAATGAAATGCATTTATGTTAAGCAAGATCAAAAATGACTACCCAGCAGTAAGTTCATAACCAGGCCATCCAGTCTTGACGCCCAAGTATCCACCAGCTACAATGATAAAGATAAGAGCACATACATTCGCAGCTGTTACAATTCCTTGGACAAGAGCACTCTACAGCAATATTTTTAAAAATTTCCAAAAGTCAAAAAATATAAATTTCAGGAGAAGAAAAACTTTTTGCAACAAAGTGAGGATGGTAGGAGACCTCCTTAATTCCCACACATAAAAGCCCAGTGACCACAATAACTAGGATGGCTGCACATGGGTCAACCACAATGCCGAATCCAGGGACGGTCTGCCGAGCAAGAAAAGAAGGGAGACTATCTGGACCTCCAAAAAGCAAGGCCTGATGAAGAAAAAAAAAAAAGAAACAAAAACAAAACCTAGTCAGAATCAAATAGCGAAACCTTCAAATTAGAATCCAATATCATCTCAAGAAGGGACACATTGTTCGTTAAGAAATATATAATAAATCAGAAAACACTTCCAACAAGACCTAATAAAAGGTGAAACACAAAAGATAACGTAGCGCACCAGATTTGGGGATATACCACGAGCAACTGCGAACCTCCTATAGTGTATTCCAACATCAATGCCCAGCCAATCAACCAAGCAAAACTGTTAAAAAATAATTGAATTATAATTATATATGAAATGTATCCATCAGATTGAGGAAAATGATGAAGCCAGGACTAGTGCTCTCTGCTAGGAACTACTCTATATTCATCGCCGACTAACCCAAATTTTTATGTGAATCCTTTGTACCCTCTTATAAATCATTCCAAATTGCACCCCATAATCCAAGTCCGATATCGTAGAAAAGATGCTTCAAATAAATAGTTGGTTTCTTTACAGAGAAGTCATGCCATTAAGTCAGATAGAGAACAAAATATGACGAAGAACTACATAATTCCAAAGGCCTAACACGACGAAAAGTAGATTATGGACATGATACAATGAAATCTTAGTTTATCCATGAGATCGAGATTGTTGAATACAATTACAAAATAAAGAGATGATATTTGTTTGTTCGAATACTTATGAAAGATAGGATGTTTTAAAATCATAAATTTCTTTACAAGGTACGAGAAATCAGAAAAACTATTCAAACGATGCCAAAATATTATAGAAATACATATATTACGCTTCTCCAATGCATATGTAAGAATAATGATAGGCACTTCCAGCAGAAGGGCAACGACTTGCTAACTCGGCATAGCAGAAAGCAGAAAGAGCAGCTGCTATTCCAGCTATCAGAAATGAAAGGGTAAGAGCTGGCCCTGAATGCTCTCTAGCAACTGTACCAACAAGAATATAAACCCCAGAACCAATAGTCGCGCCAACTCCTAGAAGATCAAACAAAGTCCATGAAAATATTGTTATAGGAAATGAAAAGCAATCACTCCACCCATGTTAAATGCATTCAGCTGATATGTTGGGAAATCAGATACTGATATAATTAAGATAATAAAGACAATTGGCATGATGACAGATTAGATTGTGATAAGATATGGAGTGATTTCCTCTATTTACACATTGCAATTTCTCACCTATCGTAGATTGTGATAATTCAAGTTCAAAGTACCAGAGAACGAATATGTTCGAGCCCTTAATTTAACATTTCTGTAGGATTAGAGCTCCATGAATTAGATTAAATTCAACTTCATTGAAACCTCTAAACACCCAAAAGTTATAAGAGGTTAAGTCTCTAAAACACAAAAATATGTTAAAAGGATTAAAGTTGAACAGCAAAGTGATGATTTACTTCCACAAACAAGAAATGGAAATTAAATTAACTATAAGTAAACTCTTAGGCTCCATTTGGATTCAAGGATTTGGAGCTAAGAATTTCAGTTCCATAATAACAAATCCATTGAGGTTGTTTGACTAAGATCATTTTACAATGAATTTCAAATCCTTAGTTCATATTTTGAGCTACTTTTCGAGTCATGGTGGTGGATCCCAAAACCATCTCATCTGGAATCATTTGAAATCATTTTCACAAATCCTCCACTCAAAACCAAATCCTTCAACCCAAATGCAACCTTAGTGAATCATATGAATGTGCTGTTGAATGAAATTAAACTCAATCAACAGGAACAGTTTCAAATATAAAACCAACCAACAAAGAGAAAACAGAAGGAATCAAAAGCACGACTCAAAATTCAAAATACATATTAAAAGAGAAGCCAAGAAATAGATTTTAAAAAAAAAATCTTATTACCTATAGCAATGAGATGAAGTGCAGTCAAAGCCTTGGCCAACTGATATTGGCCACTTCCAGAGGAAGAAGATGACTCTGTATGCTTAGAATCAACCTGTTTCCTTCTAACAAGGTTTCTCAAACCGCCAACAGCAGACTTTCCAGCTTCACCTCCATTTTTCTGAGTACCAGAAAAAAATCCCATGACAACCCCACAAGTTATTTCTTAATTAGGGACCAAAATATTTAATCTTGCTTGCCAAATATGAATGAACTTCCCAACTATGGGGTTATACCTATCTATTATATTTTTTTCCCAATAAAACTCAAATAATCAAAATGTAACGTATGCAAAGAATCGTGAAAAAGGGTAATCCCCGATGATGATGAAGATCATCAAAATGAGAAGAGGGGCGTTGGCCTTCTGCAAATCCCAAGGGCAGAAAAATATAGAAATCTTAACAGTCTATGCAGAGCCGTCGGGAAAACGGGGAATGAATTCCAGAGATTCAGCTAAGATTAAAAGGAAGGAGAATCGGGTGGGCTTTTTGCTGATGTGTAATGTTAATCAGTTATCACAATAGTATATTTGTATATTGAGGGTGGTGGTGTTCACACACGAATTTAAAAACTATAATGTCGAATAGATGACATGATGATACGATGACTAAAATAATAAATAGTATAAAAATACGATGACTCAAATAGTAGATGACACATTTAGAACCCTAAAATAATATTGCGCGAGATTGAAACACTCTCGTGCCAACAAAACAAGAATGACTTTTAACACAAAAATTGCACAATATAGTGCGAGAATTAACAAATCTTCGATTGATTCCTCGTTGATAATCAATCTTCGTAGCTTGTAGGTCCTCACATAGATGCACAAAATTCAAGGGAGTGTATGTTTTAGGGTAAAAATTGGTGTTTAATGAGAAAAGGGTAAATTATGGAAAATTGTGAGGTGTGTTAAGTAAATGAATTGTTTTAAAAAATGGGGTGGGTGGTGTATTCAGAAAGTGTGTGTATTTAGAGAAAGAATGATGTGAATCACGCACACATATATTTATACCATTCATCTATATTTAATGTTCTATTTTTAATTTTATTTTTTTATTCCAATACCAACATATAATGTTGAAATACATTTCAGTGCCCTTACTGCTAGAGGTGTCAAACGGGTCACTATTTTTGGAGCTCAGCCCGGCCCAGCCTACGAAAATACATAGAAAAATTGGAAATTTGGGCCGACTCGGTTTCGAGCCTAATGGACTGGACTAAAAAAGCCCGCTCATTTCGGGTCCAAGAAAGTGTAGCCCAACCCGGCCATTTTATCGGGCCGGGCCAAATGGACATGTCTATTTACTACTACATCTGTCAAAAATGGCCCGACCCGGTAATAGGGCTGGACTGGGCTACGATTTTGTAGGCCTGAAAAGATCCGGGCCTGTCTGGCCCGGCCCGAAGTAAATTTAGACTTCTAAAGATATTGTGTGTAACCTCCCATAATTTCATGGAAAATGATTGATTGTTTTAGACTAATATACCCTTCATTAAATTTAATTAGATTTTTTTTTAATTTTTTAAGCATCAACCCTGTGTACTAAATGGAAAAGCAAATATGACACATATCATCATCTCATTATTTTGAAACACATGTCAACTCCTCGTTCTTCTAATTTCACATGACGACTTCATATTTATCCATGTAGCAACCTCATATTATATATATATATATTTCATATTTTGCATATATTAATAATCTAAAAAATAAAAAATCTAAAAAACAATGATTCAATCTCTACAATCTAATTTTCGTAAATCAAAGATTAATAGATTATATCTAAATGGTAATAATAAATTAATAGTCCCAAAAATCAAAGCTTCTATAGCTACAATCTAAACAATCTATCTATATAATATAAAAAATTAAACTATTTTAAAGAATGAAAGATATATTTATTGGATATTTTTTATTAATAAAATTAGCACAATTAACTAAGTGATTTTTTAAACACCAAAAAATTAAATACCAGTTATTACAATATACTATTGATTTGTGAAAAATTAATATAGAAACGGCTATAACAATATACTTAAGCACAATCACCACAAGGTTGATCCCTATACGAAAGGAGACGAAGATATAAATAGAGGGAGTGTTTGCAAACACTTAAAATAAGTGCTTTTTGTTTTTTTGCTTAAAAAAAGCAGTTTTTAGTGTTTGCAAGAATAACTCTGCTTTTAACTTCATTTAATCGAGAATCTAAAAGCGAGGAGAGAGTCTTTTTAGATTCTCGTCCAAGTTTGAATTTTACAAATAAATAAGACTTCTACTACTTTTTTATCAAACCTTCTAATTCTCAACTTTTGATTTTATTTTCAAACACTACCAACTTCCCTCAACTACCTACTTTTCTTTATAATAAATCACTTCTTCTAAAAACAGAAGTTTTTGCAAACACTCCCAGAGAAACTATAAGAAAAATCGTTTCTGTATGTCGCTTTGTAGTTTAAATTAGTTCGCTTGGCGTCTGAAGCTCAGTTGTCTGTCTTGCTCACAGCCACAATTCCCGGTCTAATCCACCGCTTCTCTCCGCCTCTATTCATCTCCGGCGAAACTACAGGTATCAATCCCATTTCATTTTTTGTCAATTTTTGACAAATTTTTCGGGACTCTGAACGGAATTCATCAACCAAAGCCCCAGCATGGTTTGAAATTCATACTCAATGTTTTCATACGTACCTTAAAATGCTTCAATCGAATTTAATGGTCACAATTTTTTATACATAACCCTTGACTCTGGCCCAAAATCTGACCGTCGTGATGATGACTTAAAATTGAAAGGGTTCTTTTAGAACTTTTAATGTCAGGTTCTAGTGTCTTGTGTTGGATGGAAATAAACTGATGATATATGGTAGGAAAAGAAATGCAAATATAAAAGTTACTATGCCAGACAAGAAGATAAGCTCAGGCTGTGGTTGGTGTTGTTTTACCCTCACATAGAGGTGGTGCTGGTGAATTTATCATTGCTCCTCATGTTACTGTCATCCAGTAAAAGATAACTTGAAAAACATATGCGATAGACTTATATATGGGGGCAAAATCTTACGGGTTCGATGGCGTGGAGCAAAAACACTTTCCATGTCTTATATATTGTATGATTTATTTAATATATGTTGCTCAGAACCTCTATGTTTTATTTGTTGATGACACTTTTTCATATTTTTTCTGTTTTGTTTATAAGCTTGCACATGTGTGCTTCTGTATATTCGTATTTGTGTCAAAATAAGCATCTAAAAGTTCTATTGAGGGATCATTTTCGAACATATATTAAAATTTTGTTCGGAAGAGGTTGTCTAAGAGATAATCATAGAAGATTTTAATGTTATGATAAGATGAATTTGGTAGTACACTGATGCATTATGTTGGAGTATTAAGGTCCGCAATGTCTTGTCTTTTAAGACACCTTATTTGCTATTATGTGGAAAAGAATAAAGACAAAAACTGTTCATGGGACTTTGCGAGAAGTTACTCATCCCTAAATAACATGAAATTGTTACATTGTTGCTAAAAATTGCTGTCAAGTTCACAGACGATATTCTGCAGTTATGTTCTCTTCTCATGAGTTTTACCTATTAGTAGTCTCCTGATACACATCTTAAAAAATCTTAATTACAACTACTGGAAAAATGGTTTTCTCGTTATTTCTTAGTTTAGTCTTGCAAACACTGTATGCTTTAGAATTATAGTACTTTTACAGTGCAGTCCACTTCATTTAATAGCAAAGAGACTGTTTACATTATATACAACCTCGTATTACTAGGAAATGTAAACTTACTGCAATATTCATTTATTTACTTTTGAGCAGCTTCTCAGAACAAATGGCTTCACTGTTCTCTACGACTGCAACTCTGTTTTGTGGTTCTACAAATACAATTCCCAAATTATCAGTTGCAAAAACTCTGTCCAACAGCAGATGCTCTAATCTAACTGGCCCTTTCACAGTCTTGGATGCAGAATCCTCCATTCTAGCCAATACACTGAGGAAACTGAAGCCCTATGGTCTTGCAACTCTTCGTTTTTTTCAACAGAATAAGCCTTTGGTTGTTTGCCTCTCCCATTTTCTTGTTAGGTATTACTTGTTTTCATTTTTTTTCTGAGTTTGTGCATGTAAGTTAAGCAACCATTTCGTTTAAATGGTATCTAAACTTTAAATATACAGAAAACAATTTTGATTATCAGCCTAGTAGCGCTCAATTTAATTTTTCTCGCCCATTGTTAAGAATTTCTCAAAAAATACCTTTGTGGTATGATCTTCTTATTGGATTTATACTGCATAATGCTTATACGCATTTATAGCCTATTTTTGCTTGGATACCAACAATTTCTTTTCCCCAACTCTGGGACTGCTTCTGTAATATGTTTGTGATTATAATACATTATTTTTGTACGAACATGACAACGAGGTCATATTGCTATTTTGCTCATCATTATGAATTGCTTCTGTTAATACGATGGTCTCTATACAAAGAAATCAAGAACTTCCGGTGATTGTGGCTAACTCGTTCCATAAATTTATAAACAATCTACATTTATTATTTGACTATCTTTATTCTTTATCAACCCACCTGTGATCGGAAATCATGTCTTAACTTCTCAAGACTCCGCATTCTCAATTTAGGGCTTATGTTGAGGGTGGTTCTGGAAACACTCCAGATGCTGAGGATGACGAAGATGGTGATGGTGTTGAGCACAGCACAGGGGAAACATGTGACTTACCGCCTGATTCTGAAAATCAGGAAGACAACATCGAGGTAGAAATAGAAAAAACAGGCAAGAACAGCCGGAGAATTAGATCGAAGGTAGCAATACAGGCCAGCCTCCAAGCAGTTTGGGATATATTGACTGATTATGAAAGATTGGCTGATTTCATTCCAGGCCTTGCAGTCTGCCAGTTGCTTGATAAGAGAGAGAATTTCGCTCGTCTCTTTCAGGTATCCTATCCATTTTTTCTTTTTCTGGTCACTTTCTTCTGAAAGGAAAATGGGGATCTAGAAAATATATTGATATAGCTAGATTTACTTTTATCGACGTCTGCATTTCTTATTTTATTTGGTTATGGCATCTTAGATTAAGAATTTTCCATTGTTCTGACCTTATCTTATTTGCCTGCTATTATGGATCATACTTATTGCTACTTGTGTATTTTAGAGGTGCATGCTCTAAAAGAAGAAGTATATCTCACAGGCTCACATCCACTTTATCTCTTTCAGACATGCACTCAACTGATGCTACTTCGACTGCATTTAACAGATCGGCGAGCAGAATTTGGCATTTGGGCTGAAATTCAATGCAAAAGGTACAATTGATTGTTTTGAGAAAGATCTTCAGACTCTTCCCTTTGGTCAAAAGCGTGATATAGAGTTCAAGATGGTTGAGGGTGACTTCCAACTCTTTGAAGGAAAGTGGTCTGTTGAACAGGTTGATATTTTTTCTTGTTCCTGTTATTATCTCATGTCTTTAGATTTGCATCTTCTCTAAGTGTCAATTCCCTTCATTCATCTTAGTCAATGTATTTATAATAACGACTCAGTGGCAAGTCCTTCAGTCATGCAATGCACTCTCCTGTAGATAATGTTCATTTTAGTATTAATTTTGTGATTGTAAGTTTTTTCCAAGAAAATGAAGGATGCACCAAAAGTTAATCATTGATTGAGACATTTTATTTGAGTTCTGTGTTATGTTTTATTTCAGAGTCCATTTTGTGATTTATATAGTTTCTTCACAGCTCTTGAATTCATCAGGAGGTGAAGTGGAATGCTGGAGATTTACCGAGTGATTCTGTTGTGGGCCAAGAGTTTCAAACAACACTTATGTATATTGTTAATGTGAAACCTAAAATGTGGTTGCCTGTGAGCCTTGTTGAGGGTAGACTTTGCAAGGAGATAAGAACAAACCTGTCATGCATACGTGACGAAGCTGAGAAAGCATTTCGGAATACACCTTCAGCATTATAGTAGATTGACACTTTTTGTTGGTCTCAAGTAGGTATGCTCTCTGGTAAAATTTCTTTAATATTAGTTGGTTCACCAGAGAGGGAATCCTTTTGATTTCCGTGCAGAATTAAATGATGCGTCTTCACTGGATAATTAGCAAGCATCTTAGTATATCTGAATAATGCATGTTTTAAATGAAGAGATTCCTTGGAAAATTAAACATTGTGAGATCGGTTATAATATATATATATATATTTTAGTGAAAGGCACCCATCAGGGCAAGGGATTAAGGCTTAGATCCCTAACCTGTATTTTGAAGCAACATATCCGTTGTCTATTTATGCACAATGAATCAACTACTACCTATACTTTTTCTACGAAAAGAAGGAATTTCCCAGCTGATCAATTCTAAGAGATCCTAATACAATCTGGAGATTGGGCAGCATAAAAACTGTAGTCCTTGATAAGGAACAGCCAATATGAGCAAGCTTGTCTGCCACTGTATTCATCTCTCAGAAAATGTATAGAGTTATAATTAAAGTACCATAAATGAATGAAGGGTAAGAATAGTGACAATTAGATGAATTTGTAGTCTGTGTTATCATCAACGATTATTCTTTTTTTAAGAATGATCCATATACAGACTTCTGTTGTGGAATAAATTGTCTTCTTTAGCGTTGTGCTAAGAAATTGTCTTATTTTAAGTCTTAGCATTCATGAACCATGCAAATATCAAATGTGCATTTGATTCTATCCTGTAACTATTATTCAAGACTTCTGTTGTGGAAAAAATTGTCTTCTTTAGCGTTGTGCTAAGAAATTGTCTTATTTTAAGTCTTAGCATTCATGAACCATGCAAATATTAAATGTGCATTTGATTCCATCCTGTAACTATTATTCAAGACGCATACATATTCATGAATAGTATAAAATTATTTGATTTGACCTTTTTCTTGTTGAATTTTTCTCCTGGATGAAACTAAACTGGGCTTTTTGCTTTGCTTGTTTCAGAGAAGAGTTCAGTAATTTGAGAAATTGAGCATGCCTTAGGATGTCAAATTGTTCCCCATATGGCTAAAACATCATTTGCTACAGTAAGCTCTAGCTTGAAGTGTTCTTCTTCTTCCTTCTTCTTTTTTTTTTTTTCAGTGGAGCTGTATTTTCTTGAATTTCACTTGGTGAATCCATTCATTGGCATGGCATCAAACCGTACGTCTGGACCGACTTGCTGACTAATTATACGTAGAACAACTTGATAGAGACCTGCTGTGTTGTATTAAAGTATTACTAGTGATTCATGTTTCAAAATTGTATGTATTGTTTCATTCACTATTTTCTACATTTAGATTTTAAGTTGGCATATATGCTCTTCCACGGACGTGAAAGAAGAAAAAAGAAATTATTCAGATCTCCTTTTCCCAATGGTATTTTTCTCAAAAACCAGAACTTAAAGTGTCGTTCCAATAAAAATCATAAATTTTTATTGTTGGTAATTATCAGGAACTTATGATGATTTTTTATTTTCTAAGTACATATCCTGGGAGTGGAGGAAGTGCTAGGAATCGAATCCCAGACCAAGCATGAGAGTCTTTAAGACACTACTATCCGATTCCCAGGAACTTATGATGAATTAGTTTACAGGGAAGTATGATTCAAGAATTCATTAAAAGTAAAACAAATAAATATGGTTAATTATAAAAACTGTTTGATACATGTTTTTATCTTAATTTTGATGATTTTATTTTTACACCAAAACAATATTTTTAATTGTTGTCCAAATACTCCTAAATGATTTAAAATGGTTTTAATATTTTTCGGAGTATTTCTTCAAGTTTTATTTTAGATAAAATTGGACAACACTTTTAATGACTTTATGTTTATAAGTTTTTACTTCAAAACAAGGTTCCTAAATGTTGTCTAAATACTCCCGATTGGTTTAAAATGTTTTTACTAAATTTTCGGAGTATTTATTGAATTTTATTTTTGACAAAAATTGGACAACATTTCTGTCTCGAGGTCAACCGGTCGCCGTAGAGGGCAACCCGTACCTGTAGATGAATTTTGGAACAAAAATTGAGACGGAAGGGAAATTGGCCAGGTCGACCGGTGACGTCGACCGGTACCTGGGCGTATCTTTAAAAAAGAACTTGAATTCCCTTATAAATCCATGAGGGGGACCGGTTGTGGAGGAGGTCGACCGGTCGAAGTCCCCCCTGACTGGTCGCCCTGTGTTATTTTGTTGTGTATTTTTCAAAAGTCTATTTGTGCGCGACCGGTCGCCCTATCTTTTGACAGCAAATTCTGACCGTTTAACAACAGACAAACTTTCCTTAAAATATGAGATTGATTTCTAACAGCTATATTCTTGATTTTAATTGTATTTTTCTGTAGATTTTTAACCCCCAAGAGGAGCCTATGCTTGATCAATCATCTCCTATAAATAGAGGAAGTTTTGGAGCAACCTATACAACAATTGAGATACAACACAACAAGATACACTTCAAGCAAACACTTGTTCTTCATAGTTATTTTTCTTGTTATAATTTTGCCTAGCTTATAACTTTCACATCCTTGAGGTCTAGGCTATTCTTGATTACACTTTGCACTCATATTGTAATATTCATTATTGAGTTGTAATCTTGCATTTTTGGGTAATCATTCAACACAAGATATCCTTGTGAGTGTTCTTGTGGTAAGAACACACTTGAGTGATCTAGGTGTTAGGAGTAAGAAGATTGTGGTAATCTTCTTGTCGAGGTGTTGAAGAATTTGGTATTCTTCAAGGTTGAAGATTGTGACAATCTTCACAAGGTGCCGTTGGAGATTGTGGTAATCTTCAAGAGAGATTGTGGTAATCTCAAAGGTGGTGTTGAAGAAGAGTGTGGTGCTCTTCAAGGTGTTTGTAAGTTGAATTTGTATTAATTTTGGTAATTAATAAAATTCTTTATCTTTTTGAAATCCATCCCGGATATACTGGGGTGGTAGAGGATTAGGCCCTAGGTGAGTTGAACCTCTTTAAATCGACGTGTGTTGTTTACATTCCGCACCTTTATTATTGTCTTTGAGCATTTGGTTTTAAAAAGAGGGTAAAATCGAAAAGATGAAGATAATCTATTCACCCCCCTCTAGATTATCGTAGCCGCTTGGATTTACAAGTGGTATCAGAGCCAAACTCTTTGGCAAGCTCGTTTCACATCGCGAGTGAAGAGGAACGATCATCGGCTACGAACGAAGCTCATCTTAAGCACTTCCACCACCAAGCCCACCACTATTTGATTCCAAAATTTTTATATTTTGGAAAGAAAGAATGGAATGTTATTTACAAGGTTGCGGATTCGACATTTGGAACACCGTCATAAATGGAGAATCCATTCTGATGAAAGACACACTACACACCTCCAAAGGCCTCAAAGAGCTAAATGATGAAGAGAAGAAAATCATCTCCTTAAATGGTAAAGCTCTCAATATTTTATATTGTTCACTTACTAATTTGGAATTTGATCATATCAAAGGAATTCGATCGGCTCATGGAGTATGGCAAAAATTAGAAGCCATTCATGAAGTATATGCAAATGATAGGAGCAACTTAAAAGCATCTACTTCTCAAAGGGATACAATATCAAATCTAAGGAACAAACCTCTTACAACTTCCAACTATAAAGAAGTTGAACATTGTCTTATGGGCATCAAAGAAGAAAACAAGGTATGTCTTAAACCCTCTACTTCTTATGATATTGTTATTCAAAATGATTATAGTGATTTGCAAAATGATTTTGATGATCTTCAAAATGAATTCCAAAATTTACTTGTTAAGTACAAAAATTTGAAAAAGGAATTCATTGTTTTGAAAAATGAAAATGATAGCTTATTTACTTCCTATGAATCACTACCATGTGCTCACACCACCACACTTGACAAGGTTAGAAACCTTGAAAAACAAAATAGTACTCTTGTTGAGGATATGAATTGCATGAAAAATGATTTATTTAAATCAAACTTGAGTACCAATAAATTGCCCAATATTGTGAATGTTAATGATTGTTATAGTGAACTTGATCATGAGCCTAATGTTGTCAAGCATATGAAAAAGAATCGAGTTCCTATGCATGCTAATAATGTTACTTGCTTTTATTGCGGTAAGAAGGGTCACGCCGTAAATACTTGTCGGGCTAGAAATAACTCAAATTATTATTGGAGACCTAAAAGTCTCAAAGCTAATCCCAAAGGACCCAAACACTTGAGGGTACCACAAAACAATGTTATATTAGGTACCCGGCGAAATAATAATCAAAGAAAATTCATACCGCCAAAAAGGTATCAAATGACCATTTCATTTGATCAAAGGAGAAAACACCGTCAACAAAGTCATTTTCCAAGAAGAGGAAATAATCAAAAATGGGATGAACAAAATCCTTGGAAATGGCAAAGATATCATCAACAAGTTGATCTTCCAAGAGAAAGACACTTTCAAAAATGGGAAGGCCACAATACTTGGAAATGGAACAATTGGAGAAACTATCATCAACAAGATGATTTTCAAAGGGGAAGATATCATCAACAATGGGAACGACACAACCCATGGAAATGGCGTAATTGGTAAACCGTATCTCCCCATTTAAATATGCATTTTATTTAGTCGATATGCATGTTTTTATTTGTGTCTAAATTGCAAATAAGTTTTCATAAGTTAAGGTCCTCAATTAATATTTGTGTTTTTAAAAATCCTTTGAAAATGAGACCTTACATGTTGTTTTTAAAACTCTTATGGATTTCTATAGCATAAGCACTTTTATTGTGATATCTCTTATTACTTGGCCTACACTTGTGCTATCATATCTTGTGCAAAATTTGTTTAAAGTATTGTGTAGGTTATATATTTCCTATTTATTGGCTATCGGACTCTTAAACCATCGAGGTATGTTCACTCATATTTTTTTGGTACTCGATATTGTATTCATGTCATGTTTATGCACATATCTTTCAAAATATTTCATTTCAACCCCTTAAGCGCCTCTAAATGATTTTGTAAATTTTTCTTAAAAGGACACTACTCGTTAAATCTTTTTTTCTCGTATATGTATTTTCTCGGAACTCATATTTGTTGGATATAGTCCATAATTATCTTGTTTGCAAAGTTTTAAAACTTTTGGGGTGAAAAATCGAATTTTGAAAAATCTGGAGAATGAAAAATTGCACTGGGACGGTCAAGGCAGGGTCGACCGGTCGCACCCCACCTCGACCGGTCGCCCAGGCAAATTTTTGTGTTTAACATCGTCTGTCTTCAGCTTTCAAAACAGAACAAGAAATTCTCCCAAAACCCTTACCAACGTCTTCACCCCCTTTTTTTCTAAAATCTTCAATTCTTCATCAATCTTTGTGATTCTTGTTGCTAATCCACTTCTTTTTGCAAGAATTTTACATATATGGCACCTCCAAGAAATTCTACCGGTCGAAATCCCACCTCCAAGCGTAGAAATGGCGGAGAGGGTTCTTCGAGAAATCGGCAAGAAGAAGCCGAACAAAGGGATATTCGAGCTACCCAAAGGAATGTGGCTCAAGAACGTGACGATATTCAAAACCTGGTACTATCCAATCCTCAAATTGCCGAATTCCGCGGGACGATTTCATTCAATAATTACCGTTGGGCAAAAAGTAAGAAATCTTTTATACCTCAAGCTCCTCGCTCTAATAATGTTCTAGATTTTATCAACAAATTTGTGGAGTGGTACTATGATAATTTGAACATGGGTGCAAAAACGATAGCTCATACGAAGATTTGTCGATTTAATTCGTTTACAAATGAATATCCTTCTATTAGAGGATTCTTTGAAGAGCAAGGGTGGATGTATTTATGGGGGCATCCTTATGTTTTATATGATGATGATATAATTTTTCATTTTTATGCCAATATGTGGGTTGAATATGATGCTCAAAGGAAGCCTCTTGCTTTGAATTCGTTTGTAAGGGGTCGTCATTTTAGGTGGACTCCAAATGAAATTTGTCGGCTTTTACATGTAAGAGAAGGTGGTTGGGACTATTTCTCTTGTGCTATTTGGAATGATGAGATGTTGGGGGTGTCTATGAGAGAAGTCAAGACTTATTTGAGCGTATAGCCAAAGTATTCATTGTTGGCGATGACTCTTGAGCACCGGATTATATCCGTTATTGTCGCCTATTGCATATTGGAAAAGCGGGAAAAATGCCTAGCAACATGGACTATTTTTTGACTTATAAGATTGCTAGAAGGGAACCGCTTAACTTTGGCGCTATTTTTATTCAATGTCTAATTGAGTCTATTACTCAAGGAAATAAGAAGTTTGTTATGGGCAATTGGATTTGTAAACTTCTTATACAATCGGGACTACCTTCGTCGGAGTGTAATTCGGAGGTATTTCAAAATGACTTTGACATTGATAACATCTCCCAAATGGTCACTATGCGCAAAATATATGGACATCCGACCAACTAAAATGGCTAGAGGAAGAGACCAAGATTCCCCAGATCCAAACGACTTCTTTGATGATGCCGAGGCCGTGAGATTAGCGGAGGAAGGCGAACCGAGCAATTCGGAGGGTAATACCGGTGCTCAACCGTCTAGGAGGTACACCCAAGCCGAGTATGATGATTTAAGAACATTTCATGAAGCTAGGTATGAGGCTTTGGAGCAAAAGACCTCCAAAATGCAAAAATCAATCGGCAAATTGAAGAAATTCATCAAAGATCTTATTCCCGGAACTTGCTTCTCTTCGGACGAGGAATGATATCCCCACCCCTTTATTATTTTAGCATTTTCTCTTGTTAATGTTGTTTTGTAGTTTTATGAACTCTTGTAAAATTCTAAATTGCACTAATGAGATTTGCTTGTTTTCTTGAAAGGGTTAAAATAGCAAGATGGAAATGGCCTTTTGGTTGAACTTGGTATTGATGGAGTATTTGATGGTAAAAATACTCTAGTTTGGCATTGTTTGATTATTGATATGAAGTACTTGATGGTAAAAGTGCTTCTCTTAATTTTTGATGTTTTGTTCATTTTAATGGATGATTTAGGACATTTGTAATGTCTTATTTGTATGCACTACTTGATGACTCTTTAATTTTTGCTTGATGGCATTCGTAATGCCTTGATCTCTCATTTGGCTAATGATGGCTCAAAAGCTACTCTAGAAAACCTTAGGCAAGTGCACCTATCGTTTTGTAGTATAGATTATTGAGTACTGAGTGTCATTCCCACGAAGATTGTAAGTACTAATAATTACCGTCTTTTTGTTATCTAATCTAGTAATTTTTAGAGTTTTGTTTGTTAAAATGGAAAATGGAAAATAGAGAATTTAAGATAATTGCAACTTACAAAAAGAAATCAATTAAAAATAGATTGTAGAATGAGAAATCAAGAGATAGAAATGTGTTGAATGTAAATCCCTCTAGAATGTTTTTGTGATTCAATCAAGATAAAAATACAACCATAAGCCCTTAAGCAAAAACCAACCTCTTTTAATAAAATCTCATGTTATGTGGACCGTAGAAATTCGATTTAAGTTAAACCCTTTTTCAAAGGCGAAAAACTCCTAATCTCAAGTTGATTAAGCGAAATCTCTTTCTAGTTAAAACCCCCAAAATTGCATTATAACAATTTATGAATTCCCATATTAGGTTTTACCCTAATTCGGAAGATTTATGTCGTCTATATCTAGGATTGCATGCAACTCTTTTCACTTATATAGGTTCTTTCCCACCATAAATCTCTCGATTATCAGATGAGGAATAGATATCAAATTAATATACTAGGAAATAGTAACTTGAATGAATTAAACATGATATAAGTGAATCACACAAGACATGAGAATTTTATTAAAAACATACAAACCTTAATCACAAATCCATTCTAGAGTTCATCACATTCAACACTAGTAGTTTAGCTACTCATGATTTTGACAAAAGAATAAATTACACAAAAAGATTTAAGTGTTGTAGACATGGTGTACTTATCTTTCTCAAAATCTCAATGACTTCTTCCTTGATAGATGATGTTGATCCAAGCCTTCTTCTCCAATGTTGCTACAAGCTTACTCCTCCAAGACCTCTTGATCCCAATTCCACTCAAAATGTTGAACACAATGAATATTTTCTATGTATCTATGATGAATACACAATGAATCTCTATATGAATGAATATTACATGAATGATTTTCCAACTCAAACTCTTGGCTTTTATAAGCACCATCTTGTGAAATACCATATTAACAAATGCCCCATTTAGTTGAATCATTGTGTGCACATTCATGCTTGAGTTGGTTGAATCATTGTATACACATGACAATACTTTCACTTCCATTGGTTGAGTTGGTTGAATCATTGTGTCCACATGACAATTGAGGAGATAATTGAGTTTTGGTGCGGCAAGATGAGGTGTGAAAAGCTTGCTCAAAGGTTGTCCAAAAACAAAAGTCTCAATTATTTCCGCCAAAAGAAGAAAATTTGTTGAGCTGGAGAAAAAACACGGCCGTGCTTTATAAACACGGCCAGGCCGTGTTTTCTTCGCAAAAAGAGGATTTTCGGCGGTGTGCTTTTAAACACGGTTTGGCGTGTTTTGATGTTTTACGTGTGAAACACGGCCGTGCTTTGTAAGCACGGCCCGTTTTTCTATTTTTTCTTGTTTTTCTTCCCTTTGAAGCATGACCATGTTTCCCAACACACTAGGGGTGTGTTGACTTGAGATCGAGTCTTCTTGCCTTCTTTTAGACTTTGTTTTTGTTCGTATTTTAAATGCGAAATCATACGAATTTGCTTCAAGTCTTTACCTTCATCATTCAAAACAAGCCAATGTGATTTTTCTTGATTTTATTGATTAATGAACTAAAAAGTTAGAGAAATTATCTAAAAAGATTTAAAAAAAATGTGAACAAAAATGCACTTATCAGCTAAATTTATCTCAATTGGGTTGAACCCTTGAGAATTTACTTTGTTGAGCCTCTTATTTGATGACATATGTTGAAAAATTGTTTTTGGGTGATGATATGAAAAACTTGGCTTAATTTCTTTTGCAAGGGCTATATACATTTTTTTCAAACTTTGACGCCCGCCAAGTGTTCGATAAAATATTTCAATGAAAGACCCATCACCTACATGATTCTCTTATTTTCAAATGTCTTAATATCTTATTGGGATCATGTTTTTTGGCTAACAAAATGAGCTTATGGATTTCTTATGATACATCTCTCCCATTTTTGGATTCTAAGCTTAATTCTTTCAATGGTTGATAAATCATATTGTTGGCGCACTTTGATAAACTTGTATGATGTTTTTATCATCCTCACATTCTTTTTGATGATTCCAAAGGGGGAGAAACAGGAAATTGGCTCATTAGCACAAAGAAACTAATAAAAGCTTGTTATAAAAGCTATAAGCTATGGCATCTTAAAAGCCATAAGTTGTGAATTATAATTAGTCCATTTGTTGCTTGATGTACTTGACTAATGATGATTTACTTGTCTAATGATGTTTTGTTGACAGGGGGAGCTTATAAGCTCTTGAACAATATGTAAAAGCTAAGCTTTTAGCTTATGATTAATTGCTTTTACATTATTCTTGATGTGCTTGTTGATAGGGGGAGCTTGTGCTTATTATTGAATATATTTACTCCCTTACTTGGTTGCTTATGTATTTTGAAAATTTTGGTTGCTTCTAAACGGTTAGATGTTTTTATCGGAAAATCGTTTTTAAAATTGTCCTCCTAATATTTCTAAAAATTGTTTTGGTTTGTAATCATCAAAAAGGGGGAGATTGTTTGATACATGTTTTTATCTTAATTTTGATGATTATTTTTACACCAAAATAATATTTTTAATTATTGTCCAAATACTCCTAAATGATTTAAAATGGTTTTAATATTTTTCGGAGTATTTCTTCAAGTTTTATTTTAGATAAAATTGGACAACACTTTTAATGACTTTATGTTTATAAGTTTTTACTTCAAAACAAGGTTCCTAAATATTGTCTAAATACTCCCGATTGGTTTAAAATGTTTTTACTAAATTTTCGGAGTATTTCGACAAAAATTGGACAATATTTCTGTCTCGAGGTCAACCGGTCGCCGTAGAGGGCAACCCGTACCTGTAGATGAATTTTGGAACAAAAATTGAGACGGAAGGGAAATTGGCCAGGTCGACCAGGGCATCGACCGGTGACGTCGACCGGGCGACCCCCCGTCGACCGGTACCTGGGCGTATCTTTAAAACAGAACTTGAACTCCCTTATAAATCCATGAGGGGGACCGGTTGTGGAGGAGGTCGACCGGTCGAAGTCCCCCATGACCGGTCGCCCTGTGTTATTTTGCTGTGTATTTTTCAAACGTCTATTTGTGCGCGACCGGTCGCCCTATCTTTTGACAACAAATTCTGACCGTTTGACAGCAGACAAACTTTCCTTAAAATGTGGGATTGATTTCTTACAGCTATATTCTTGATTTTAATTGTATTTTTCTGTAGATTTTCAACCCCAAGAGGAGCCTTTGCTTGATCAATCATCTCCTATAAATAGAGGAAGTTTTGGAGCAACCTATACAACAATTGAGATACAACACAACAAGATACACTTCAAGCAAACACTTGTTCTTCATAGTTATTTTTCTTGTTATAATTTTGCCTAACTTATCACTTGCACATCCTTGAGGTCTAGGCTATTCTTGATTACACTTTGCACTCATATTGTAATATTCATTATTGAGTTGTAATCTTGAATGTTTGGGTAATCATTCAATACAAGATATCATTGTGAGTGTTCTTGTGGTAAGAACACACTTGGGCGATCTAGGTGTTAGGTGTAAGAAGATTGTGGTAATCTTCTTGTCGAGGTGTTGAAGAATTTGATATTCTTCAAGGTTGAAGATTGTGGTAATCTTCACAAGGTGCCGTTGGAGATTGTGGTAATCTTCAAGAGAGATTGTGGTAATCTCAAAGGTGGTGTTGAAGAAGAGTGTGGTGCTCTTCAAGGTATTTTAAGTTGAATTTGTATTAATTTTGGTAATTAATAAAATTCTTTTTCTTTTTGAAATCCATCCCGGATATACTGGGTGGTAGAGGATTAGGCCCTAGGTGGGTTGAACCTCTTTAAATCGACGTGTGTTGTTTACATTCCACACCTTTATTATTGTCTTTGAGCATTCGGTTTGAAAAAGAGGGTAAAATCGAAAAGATGAAGATAATATATTCACCCCCCATCTAGATTATCGTAACCGCTTGGACTTACAAAAACTACCTTTAAAGTTTAGTCTTATTACAAAAAAAAAAAGAACAATATCTTTCAAATTTATAAATTTCTCCAGTGATATTTGTTTCTATGGTATAAATTGCATCTACCATAGAAATATTTGTAATGCCTCACTAAGTATTTGAAATTATGTATTTGAAATTATGAAAGATAATTTTTTTAATGGATTAAACCTCATATAGATAGTCTTATTTTTTCCTAATTTCCCAATAAATTTACCTATCACACAATGACAAACAACTCTTTGAACTGAATAAATATAGTTGGGAATAATGTAATTCCACCATCAAACAATGTAAGAACTTTATCATCGCGGCATGTCTATGGACTTTGATACAGCATATTGCAAATATTTAATGTGAATAAATTAATATAAAAGAAAATTAATATTGTGACTCGAGTCCAAAAAACCCTTCAGTTTACGGTATATTTTAATTATAAAAATTTTAAAACTTTAATTTTATTAATTTGGACCTTTACTTTTTTGAACGTACATTTCCAAAATAAATATATTAAAATTGTGTCCCCTACATGATGACCAATAAATTAAGGTCCCTTTTGGTTTGGACATGTGGTCCGGCCTTCCTATACATTTACCCTAATTTAAGGATATTACAAAAAAGGACACTTAATGTTTTTTTTGTTTTTTTTATACCGAGGTTCATATTCCCACATGACCAATTCTTAAAACAACTCGACTCTCGAGGAAGGCGCCATGGGTTCCCATATGACTAGTTTTCGGGGTTCTCGGAGGAAACAACTCCGACTCCTCAGGAATTGCCCCCAGTTCCCATATGACTAGTTCTCGGGGAAATAACTCCGACCCTCAGGAACTGCCCCCAGTTCCCACATGACTAGTTCTCGGGAAAACAACTCCGACCCTCAGGAACTGCCCCCATGTAAACCGCGAGAAATGAATAATGGGTCTCATGTCCCTAATATCCTCAATTACAACGCACAATGAGTTGTCCCCCAAGTGATATTGCTCCATGTTGGACATCCAACCACAAGTTTCCAACGAGTTCCAGCCTCCAATACAGCTACTTGAAGCCTTCAATATTAACTGTCCCATCATCATGCCCCGGGACCTCGAACCCTTGATCTCTCGAAAGAGAGGCCAAGAGTTACCTCACCTTTACCGCGGTAGATCAATGATCATTGTATAAAGCCATAAATGACACTTAATGTTGTGTACGAATTTGGATGATTAGAAATCCTTTTTACTGATTGGTGATGTTGATTAGCTCATGAGACACTCTAGCTACTTCCCCAACATTAATTAAGTAATAATTAACATTTGGTCTATTAAGGGCTCCTTTGGATTTATTCACAAGATTGATAAGATTACATATATTAAAGCCTTATAAGATCTACGTTGAGATGTACTATTAAACATTAGTGTAATTTATTTGAAATTTGAAAATTATGAATAAGATATTAATGTTTTATTTGAATTGATGATTATATCGGATAGTAGGTCAAATTGTCCGAATTACCCTTTACTTTAAACTTAATTCAACAAAGAAAAATGAATTAGTAGAATTATTCTTTCAAAGAAAAAAAAAACTAGGTTTATAAATTAATTAGATGTCTCAAATTAACTAGGAAAACTAACACGATTGTAATAAGGTTGTGCTTTAAAACTTAATAGACGATTACGTTTTCCGGTGATTTTTGGACAAGGAATAGATATTTTGGAATAAGGACACAATTACCCCACTTTTCTGGACAAAAGATAGACGATTACACTTTCCGGTAATTTTTGGAGAAAATTATGCTCCGCTCCTTTTTTTGGACAAAAATATGCTCCTGCCAAAATTCCCGGACTTTTTTACGTTGTTGTTTTTTTTGTTGTTTTAAATATGTTTCTTCTAATTAAATTTCAGTGAAAAAATAAATTTTGTCCCCGTTAAATAATCCATTTTATACTCGAAATTTTATTTAAAAAAATATATACACATAAAACAACACATATTAAAACCAAACAAATTGAAAATAATATAGAAACAACATGATTAAAAAAAACACAATTCAATTTTTGATCAAATGCATGAAAACATAAAAAACATGGAAACAAACAAGAAACAATATAGAAACAAATCAGAAGCAATATAGAAAACACCATATGAGCAAAAATAGCTTAAAATAGGTAAAATTATATTTAAACATCGAAAACTATTTGTGGAAACGACAAAGAAACATAAGAACAACATTAAAAATGGTATGAAAATAACCTAGAAATAATGTAAAAAATATTAAAACCACCACATGAATAAAATGTTTGATAAATGGTTTTATCATGATTTTGATGATTTTGTTTTTACACCAAAACAATGGTTTTAAAGGTTGTCCAAATACTCCTAAATGATTTAAAATGGTTTTAATATTTTCAGGAGTATTTCTTCAAGTTTTATTTTCGACAAAATTGGACAACACTTTTAATGATTTTTTGTTAATGTATTTTTACACCAAAACAATGTTTCTAAATGTTGTCCTAATACTCCCGATCGGTCTAAAATATTTTCACTATTTTTCGGAGTATTTCTTGAAGTTTATTTTCGATATAAAATTTGATAACACTTTTGTTTTGAGGTCAACCGGTCGCCGTATAGGGCAACCCGTACCTGAAAGTTGAGGAAAATAGAAAACTTCATGTTTGCAGAAAATGGTCAGGGCAACCGGTCGCCCTATAGGGCAACCGGTGCCGTCGACCCGTCGCGCCTTATAGGGAGGCCGGTACCTGGGAGCAAAAATTGAAACAGAACATTTTCTTTCTTCCAAACCCATGAGGGGGACCGGTTGAGGCATCGGTCGACCGGTCGAGGTAGACATCGACCGGTCGCCCTGTGTAAATGTGTATTCTCATTTTCAAACGTCTATTTGTCTTGTGACGGCCGCCCTCAAGTTTGACATGACAAAAATGTAAGTTGTCAGGCAAATGACATCTTTTCCTTAATTTGTGGGATTGATTTCTAACAGCTCTTTTCTTCAATTGTCTTGAAATTTTTTACAGAATTCATGTCCCCAAGAGGAGCCTATCATGTACAAGACATCTTCTATAAATAGAGGAAGAATTGAAGCAACATAATAAGAGAGAAAACTACAACACAACAAGATACACTCAAGAATACACTTGGTCTTTCATTGTTATTATTCTTGTTGTAAATTTGGCTAGCTTATCACTTTCACATCCTTGAGGTCTAGGCTATTCTTGATTATACTTGCACTCAATTGTATAATTCATTATCGAGTTGTAATCTTGGATTTTTGGGTAATCATTCAACACAAGATATCCTTGTGAGTGTTCTTGTGGTAAGAACACACTTGGGTGATCTAGGTGTTAGGTGTGAGAAGATTGTGGTAATCTTCACAAGGTACCGTTGGAGATTATGGTAATCTTCAAGTGAGATTGTGGTAATCTCAAAGGTGGTGTTGAAGAAGAGTGTGGTGCTCTTCAAGGTGTTGTTGTAAGTTGGTGTTGTATTAATTTTTGGTAAATTAATAAAATTTTTTTTCTTTTTGAAATCCATCCCGGATATACTGGGGTGGTAGAGGATTAGGCCCTAGGTGGGTTGAACCTCTATAAATCGACGTGTGTTGTTTACATTCCGCACCTTTATTATTGTCTTTGACCATTCGGTTCGAAAAAGAGGGTAAAATCGAAAAGATGGAGATAATCTATTCACCCCCCTCTAGATTATCGTAGCCGCTTGGACTTACAAGTGGTATCAAAGCCAAACTCTTTGGCAAGCTCGTTTCACATCGCGAGTGAAGAGGAACGATCGTCGGCTACGAATGAAGCTCATCTTACCGGCACCTCCACCACCAAGCCACCACTATTTGATTCCAAAAATTTTATTTTTTGGAAAGAAAGAATGGAATGCTATTTACAAGGTTGCGGGTTCGACATTTGGAACACCATCATAAATGGAGAATCCATTCCGATGATAGACACACCACCCACCTCCAAAGGCCTCAAAGAGCTAAATGATGAAGAGAAGAAAATCATCTCCCTAAACGGTAAAGCTCACAATATTTTGTATTGTTCACTTACTACTTTGGAATTTGATCATGTTGTAGGTATTCAATCGGCACATGAAGTATGACAAAAATTAGAAGCCATCTATGAAGTATATGCAAATGAAAGAATCAACTCAAAAGCATCTACTTCACAAATGGATACAACATCAAATCCAACAACATGGGATGAGCCTTCTACAACCTCCCATGATGAAGAAGTTGAACAATGTCTCATGGGCATCAAAGAAGAAAACGAGGTATGTCTTAAACCCTCTACTTCCTATGATATTGTTATACAAAATGATTATAGTGATTTGCAAAATGATTTTGATGATCTTCAAAATTAATTCCAAAATTTACTTGTTAAATACAAAAATTTGAAAAAGGAATTCAATGTTTTGAAAAATGATAAGGATAGTTTATTTACTTCCTATGAATCACTATCATGTGCTCACACCACCACACTTGACAAGGTTAGAAACCTTGAAAAAGAAAATAGTACTCTTGTTGAGGATATTAATTGCTTGAAAAATAATTTATCAAAATCCAACTTGAGTACCAATGAATTGCCTAATGTTGTAAATGAAAATGGTTGTGATAATTTGAATAGTGAACTTAATCATAAGCTTAATGTTGTCAATCATATGAAAAGGAATCAAGTCTCTAAGCATGTTGGTCATTATGCTTCTAGAATTATTACTTGTTTTTATTGCGGTAAAAATGGTCATACGATTAATACTTGTCGGGCTAGAAATAGCTCTAATTATTGTTGGAGACCTAAAAGTCCCAAAGCTAATCCTAAAGGACCCAAGCACTTGAGGGTACCACAAAATAATGTTTTATTAGGTACCCGGCGGAATAACAATCGGAGAAAATTCATACCGCAAAGAAGACATCAAATGATCAATTCATTTGATCAAAGAGGAAAACATTTTCAACAAAGTCACTTTCCAAGAAGAGGAAATAATCAAAAATGGGAAGAACATAATCCTTGGAAATGGCAATGACAACATCAACAAGATGATTTTCAAAGAAGAAGAGACCTTCAACAATGGGAAGGCAACAAACCTTGGAAATGGAGTAATCAAAGAAGTCATCATCAACAAAGTGACTTCTCAAAGGGAAGATATCATCAACAATGGGAACAGCACAACCCATGGAAATGGCGTAATTGGTAAACCGTATCTCCCCATTTAAATATGCATTTTATTTTATTTCTATGCATGTTTTTATTTGTGTCTTAATTACAAAATGATTTTCATGTATTTAATTTTAAATTAAGGTCTTCAAAAACTTATTTTTATTTTTAAAACCTTTTGAAAAAGGAGACCTTACATGTTGTTTTTAAAACTCTTGTGCATTTTTGTAGACTAAAGTGTGTTATCATCTCTTATGGATTTTTATGGCATGAGCTTACTTGTGATATCTCTTAGCCTACACTTTTATCATTATGATTTGTGCTTGATTGGTTTTAAGAATTGTGTAGGATTTACATATTTTTACAAATAGCCATTTAAGTCATTATTTGTCAAGAAAGACATTAATTATCGAGGTACGTTTACTTGTGTTAATCTTACTCTTATAGACTCGATATAAGTTATGCCATATGTCTATGTGTTTGTTTTTCAAAGTATCTTATACAAGTGCCTTTAAAAGGATTTTTAGATTTTGTTTTAAAGGCACTATTCGTTATTTGATTGCACATATTTGCTTTGTCAAACTCTTGATTTAATGAGGTCTCAACTATTTTCTCTCGGACTTTCAAACTTTAAAAGAGACCTTATATAGCTTTCTTAAGCTTATTTGAACTTATTTGTTTTAATTTAAGAGTTATTGAGTTTCTTGCATAGTATATGTTTCTTGCTTCATGGTTTATATTGTCTACTTTTACTATGCTCTTATGCAAGGTATTTTGTGGTTGACAATTGAGGCTTGTTATTACACTTGGGCTATTTTTCTTGCTTATATAAGAGATGCCGTTAATGAGTTTGTTGAGTTGTGTAGAAAAGGAAATACTCCAAATATGTGGATATAAATGTTCTATTATGAACACCATAGATCAATTGGATGCCCAATGATGATAGTGATGAAGAAGACAAAATTCTCAAATAATGCTCCAAGATAAAGATTGGTTAATAGAATTGTAAGAGGAGCTAAAAGGAAAATGATATATGGAAATTGATGCCATGTCTTCCATCACAAACGATTGAAAAAGACAAAAAGGGTATTCCGGAACAAACTCGATGACCAAGGCAACATTGGTCGAACTAAGGCAAGGTTAGTAGCTCGAAGGTAATGTCAAGAAGAAGGTAATTGATTTTGATGTAACATTTGCACTCATAGCACATTTAGTAGCTATTTGCTTTTTACTTGCCCATTCTTGTTTTAAGAAAATTTCAAGCTTTACCAAATGGATGTTAAATCCAATTTATGCTAAATGATTTTACAATAGGTAAAGTTGATACTACTTTCTTTGTTTTTTTTTTTAAAGGGCAAGATTGTTTACTTGTGCATATTTATGAGAATATTTGTGGTGCTACTAATGAATAGTTGTGCAAGAAATATTTTCTAAGTTGATGCAAGGTGTACTTGAGATGAGTATGATGGGGAGCTCAATTTATTGCTTGGACTTCAAATTATTCAATGCCAAGAAGATGGTTATATTTCAAAAGAACTCTTGAAGGAGTTAGGCATTGAAGAAAGAAGAACTATCTCAACCTCTATGGCTAAAGATTGACAAAGGTAGAGAAAGGCATGTCGGTCGACAAACAAATTCGAGGTATGTTTTCTTGTATTATTCCTATAGACTCGACATTCCATATGCCTTATGTCTATATGCTCGACTTCAAAAACTATCCCAACAAATCTCATTAAAGTGCCATTAAAAGAAATTTTCAAATATTTGAAAGGCACTTCTTCTTATGACTTGTTGTATCCAAAGCTTTAAAACGTTCTTATTTTTTCGGGATAACAAGTTCGGTATCTATTATACGGTTATTCGTATTCAAAATTTGGTTCGTCATAATCGAACTAAACATATTGAGATTCGATATATTTTTTAAGGGATTGTGATTTTTAACAAAAACTTGAGATGTGTTTAATTCCGTCTCAAGGATAACTCGCGGACTTTTTGATCGTTAACCGCCAAGTATTTTACCGCATTTCGAGCTTGACTATGACACAATGTATATTGAATGAGGTCTATGTTTGCATTTTGCACGTTTTTAAAACATAGGGGCGAAAAATCGGATTTTTTTTGTTCAAACTTCGGTTTTTGCAAAACGAAATGGACAGTGGGCTGACTGGAGGAGGGCCAACCGGTCGACCATTACCTTGACCGGTCGCCCATACCTCCGACCGGTCGCCCATTGTTGTTTGTTGGATTAAAACGTCTCTGTTCCTATACTTAGCCATTTTGGCCCCTCCAACTCTATTTTTGTCCCCTTTGCAAATTTCACACACAACTCACTTCAAATGAGTTTTGTTGCATAAATTATATATTTTGGGGATTATCTAGCTCGACTATCATCATCATTGCTCATCTTTACCGATCAAATGGTAAGAATTTCACTCTCTTTAGCTCAATTGGGTTGAACCCTTGAGTTTGTGGCTTATATGTATTTTTCTTGATGCAATTCATATATTTGTATGATGAGCTTATTGATTGTTGATGAATGATATTTATTAAATTGCATTTGATGATGAAAAACTTGGCTTGATTTCATTTACAAGGGCTATATATATCTTTTTCAATTTTTGATGCCCGCCAAGTGTTCGATAAAATATTTCAATGAAAAATTCATCACCTACATGATTCTCTCGATTTCAAAAGTCTTATATATTTATAGAGATCATGTTTTGCTTATCAAATGAGTTTTCATAAGCTTCTACAAGTCGTATGATTCGACTTTTTCCTCCTATTTGGTTTATAAGCTTCAATGTTCAAATAGCTCGATACATCGGTTTAGTTGCGCACTTTGATATGAATATATGATGTATTTATCGTGCTAACATTCTTTTTGATGATTCCAAAGGGGGAGAAACAGGTTATAGCTCAAAGAAGCTAAGATAAGCTCAATGAAAATAAGCTATAAGTTGTGACTATTGAAAGCCATAAGTTGTGGATCATTTTTTGTCCACTCTTGGTGTATTATGGTTGTATATGTTTCTTAGTCCATTGGTTGCAGTATGGACTCATATACGTTTCTAATGATGTCTCTGTGACAGTGGGAGCTTTTAAGTCTTTGATACTTAAGCTCAATATTGAAAAGCTAGCTTTTAACTTTTAATTAAGTTGCTTCTATATTACTCTTGTTGTGCATGTTGATAGGGGGAGCATTTGCTATATGTGTTTGAATATCTCTACTCCCATCTTTATGTTTATATTGCGTGAAATATTGTCGCTCACAACGGATAGCTCTTTATAACCGGTAAAATTGTTTTGTTTTCAAAATCGACCTTGGTAAAATTGCTTTGGTTTGTAATCATCAAAAAGGGGGAGATTGTTTGATAAATGGTTTTATCATGATTTTGATGATTTTGTTTTTACACCAAAACAATGGTTTTAAAGGTTGTCCAAATACTCCTAAATGATTTAAAATGGTTTTAATATTTTCCGGAGTATTTCTTCAAGTTTTATTTTCGACAAAATTGGACAACACTTTTAATGATTTTTTGTTAATGTATTTTTACACCAAAACAATATTTCTAAATGTTGTCCTAATATTCCCGATCGGTCTAAAATATTTTCACTATTTTTCGGAGTATTTCTTGAAGTTTATTTTCGATATAAAATTGGATAACACTTTTGTTTTGAGGTCAACCGGTCGCCGTATAGGGCAACCCATACCTGAAAGTTGAGGAAAACAGAAAACTTCATGTTTGCGGAAAATGGTCATGGCAACCTGGCCGCCCTATAGGGCAAACGGCAGTGCCGTCGGCCGCGCCTATAGGAAGACCCGTACATGGGAGCAAAAATTGAAACGAGCGTTTTCTTTCTTCCAAACCCATGAGGGGACCGGTTGAGGCATAGGTCGACCCGGTCGAGGTAGAGGCGTCGGCCGCCCTGTGTAAATGTGTATTCTCATTTTCAAACGTCTATTTGTCTTGTGACGGTCGCTTCTCAAGTTTGATGAAAGAAAAATGTAACCGTTGTCAAAAGCAAACATCTTTTCCTTAATTTGTGGGATTGATTTCTAAAAGCTCTTTTCTTCAATTGTCTTGCAATTTTTACGTAATTCATGTCCCCAAGAGGAGCTATCTATCATGTACAAGACATCTTCTATAAATAGAGGAAGAATTGAAGCAACATAATAAGAGAGAAAACTACAACACAACAAGATACACTCAAGAATACACTTGGTCTTTCATTGTTATTATTCTTGTTGTAAATTTGCCTAGCTTATCACTTTCACATCCTTGAGGTCTAGGCTATTCTTAATTACACTTGCACTCAATTGTATAATTCATTATCGAGTTGTAATCTTGGATTTTTGGGTAATCATTCAACACAAGATATCATTGTGAGTGTTCTTGTGGTAAAAACACACTTGGGTGATCTAGGTGTTAGGTGTGAGAAGATTGTGGTAATCTTCTTGTTGAGGTGTTGAAGAATTTGGTATTCTTCAAGGTTGAAGATTGTGGTAATCTTCACAAGGTGCCGTTAGAGATTGTGGTAATCTTCAAGTGAGATTGTGGTAATCTCAAAGGTGGTGTTGAAGAAGAGTGTGGTGCTCTTCAAGGTGTTGTTGTAAGTTGGTGTTGTATTAATTTTTGGTAAATTAATAAAAAAAAATTTCTTTTTGAAATCCATCCCGGATATACTGGGGTGGTAGAGGATTAGGCCCTAAGTGGGTTGAACCTCTATAAATCGACGTGTGTTGTTTACATTCCGCACCTTTATTATTGTCTTTGAGCATTCGGTTCGAAAAAGAGGGTAAAATCGAAAAGATGGAGCTAATCTATTCACCCCCCCTTAGATTATCGTAGCCGATTGGACTTACATAAAAGAGCTTAAAAGTAGGTAAAAATTGTATATACACATTGAAAACTACATGAAAACAACAAAAAAATTATTCGAACAACATTAAAAATATTATAGAACACAGAAACAATAGTAACAATGTATAAAACAATACATGAACAATAAGCAACATAAAAAATAAGTAAAAGTTATTTTGAAACATCGAAACAACAAAGAAACAACTAACAAACAAATTAAAACAACATCGAAACAACATATATAACATATAAAATAATACAGGAATACGAAAAAACG
Organism: Rehmannia glutinosa; assembly: GCA_016081115.2. Taxonomy (NCBI): domain Eukaryota; kingdom Viridiplantae; phylum Streptophyta; class Magnoliopsida; order Lamiales; family Orobanchaceae; genus Rehmannia; species Rehmannia glutinosa. The sequence continues at coordinate 742,975 of JABTTQ020001908.1, forward strand.
AAAAAAAAAAAACGTAAAAATAATCAAAAAATATGAAGGAGCATAAAAATAAAAAAATAGATACAAAAGTGATAAGAGCATATTTGGTGGTATTTTTTCAAAATTTGAGGTATTTCTGAAAATTTCTCTAGATATTTTTGGGGGTCAAAGGTGGTAAAAAAGTCTACATGGCCATTAAAAGCCCTTCTATCTTGATTATTGGACATGGGTCGGGCCACTAAGGTTGCCTACGTGGCCTCTTCATTATCCACCACGTGTCCAAAAGTACTATAAACTTAAATTTGATAAATTAAATGCTTTGTGATCAGAATTAATTAAACAAAATTGCCTATATATATATATATATATTTGTATGGAGTGGTCCCTTTAACCAAAGTATCAATATATGGGTCATTTTTGGCCATTAAGATAGAGATATTCATAGATAGAGATGTCAATAAGGGTCGGGCTCTGAGGGTTGATCCTAGCCCGACCTTAAAAATCTAAGGGTTGGGCCTATATTTTTATAGGCCCTTATAATATGAAGGCTTTTTAGCCCGATCCTATTAGCCCTAGGGCCGTCTAGAGCTAGGGTAGGGCTGGCCCTTAGGACTTTTTTGTGATAAGTTTTTTGTATTTAATATATTTATATTCAAAATGTATGCTTGTAATATTATTAATCTATTATTTGATCTCATCTATCAATTACCATTTATCTTAACAAATTATCAAATTTGATCTTTAATCTCACTTATAATTTAGTCTTACTAAATAACTTAATAAATACAAAATTAAAGTTGGTACGTAATTGGTAATTATTATTTAGTACGTTAATAATTATAGAGAACTAAAACATATTTGGTATTGATTACGTGAGTACTAAAATATAAATGACAAATTTTGAATATTTTAATCCAAATTGAATCTAAGAATTACATGATGTTATTTTATAAAATAAGTTATTCGCAAGTTAATTTTTCCATCATGATGCAATATTTTAATTTAGACGGAATAAGCTTATAAAAAAATGTGAAAAAAAAAGTCTTAGGTTTGGCCCTGGCCCGACCCTAGCCCTACAGGGCTAGGACTGAGCTTAGATTTTTCAAGCCCTTATAAGTCCAAAGCTTTTTAACCCTAGCCTTTAAGGGTTAGAGCCTCTTAGGACTAAGGTAGAGCCGGGACAGACCGGCCCTTATTGACATCTCTATTCATAAGGATCATAATATTATCACATGCATGCCAACCCATGATTACTTAGGTAGCTTTTAAAATAGTTTGTAGAAAAGGCTACATATAACTTTATTACAATTTGAGTAGGTCTTGTGCGATATCATCTCAAAATTCTAGATTTGTGAGACAAATTGAATCGAATCAAACAGTGAACCGTGTGTAAAAATGTCACTGGTAGTGGTCCGCCAAAATTAGTGCAGTAAAATGTACACGTGACAACAATTAGTATCATAAATAGATAATGGGATAGGATCGACTAAATTGCAATTTTGGTTCGTAATATAAGGATGTGGCGAAATTGGTCCAATAAATGCAAAAATGGTGATATTAAAGCAAACTCGAGAACGGAGCGTTTTTTTACCGAAAAATTGAATATTTTTTCTGGAAAATGTCACGTGAACTCCCCAATTCTCCGTCTCATTTTGCATTTTTTGGCCGAAAAATTACTCAATTCGCTAATTTTTTTAATTGAAGAGGCTTATCGCATAATGTGATTTTTACAGGACCAATTTGGCCGCACCCCTATATATAGTGACCAAAATTGCAAGTTTGCCCAATAGGATTTGCAATAGGAAATGTTGCAGCTTTCAAACGCTAGCAAATTAAGAAATTGAAGGCAAACAAGAAAAAAGAAAAACAGAGAGACCAATCCTTGAAACCCTAATAAAAGATTAGTTCAGAAAAAGATAAGATGCTATTCCAACATCTAATGTGCAAGACCGTTTTCATTTTTCTGCTTTTTCTTCTTCCTTAAAAAAAAATTAACAATCTTCATAATGTAGCTAGAATATTGGTCATGGGATTTCTATGATCTCCTTCAACTTGAATTGCACTTTCATCCATCAGCCACTTCTCAAGAAACGATAATGGCGGATCGCCATAATCGCTATTCGCCTTTTCTTGATGATCAACAAGCTTTCCACTGATGTCACAGTTAGTCGTCGTCACGCTATCGATCAAACCGCGATCGTAAGATAAAATGGACTCGAACTGATCATCATCGATTTTAATCCCATTTGCCCCATTAATATGATCAATTTCACGAGGCATGCAACATTTCACTAATGAATTATTAGAAGCATCAGTACTAAATTGATCTGTTGGGATATTTTTTCCAAGAAAATAATAATTATCATGTGGAGAGGATGATGATGATGTTGATGATGATGATCCCATCCATCTTTCCAATAGTCTTGAAATGTTTTCTTCACTAGAGGCATATACTGATGATGACTTTTCATGTTGAACATAATTTTTGGACATAAATTGATGATGATCATAAGTTGCAGATTGAAATCTGTTGAGCTTCTTTTTGAGGTGAGTGTTCCAATAGTTCTTGATGTCATTGTCTGTTCTTTGTGGTAGGTATGAAGCTATAGCAGCCCATCTGTTCCGAAAACAAGAACAAAATTTAACAAAATTTAAATTGGTGTGTAACACACAAAATCAGAAGGTGTAAACGAGAGAGGTTTTCAAGATAATTAGGGTTAATTACAAAAGTACCCTTGAGATTCAGTCTCACTACGAAGAAACTTTCAGTTTACCAATAAAATTTACCGACATAAATGATTTTGTCATTAAATTTTACAGTTATCTACAGAAATAATATAATTATTTCCTCCAAACTATATATACTCACCAATTACCAACAAATCACCAATAATTTTTCAAATTACCAGCAGAGACAATATAGGTAATTGACCAACAATTTTCGATTTTACTGGTAATTAAATATTTATTAACAACGATTTTACCTACACTTTACCGTTATTTAAATATTTAACTACATATTTTTCTGAAGATAAACTGTTTTTTTTCTTGTAGTGTCTAAAAAAAGGAAACTCAGTTATATTTCAGAATTACAAACCCGATTAACATGTGTTTCTATTTAACAAATTGCATCCTCTATAGGAGGTATTTGTTAAGTAAATGCAAACCTCAAATGCATATTTGTAATTTGAAAGATAGTTGGAGTTTTATAACTAGGCAAAACCATAGGATAGTTTTTGTAATTTAATTAAATAATTAAATTATGAACATTATATACATACTTGTTTCCCAACAAAGCTTGAAGATGGATTATCATCCCTTCTTCATGTGGGGTGAAATTGCCCCTCTTGATTCCTGGTCTCAGGTAATTAGTCCATCTCAGCCTGCAACTCTTACTGCACCTCAACAACCCTTTAACAAAACAAACAAAATGATCAAATATAAATATTGAACAAATCAAAAAAAAAAAAAAAGCTAATACCTAATCCAAATTCACATACAAGTTCAAGAATTCTTCCAAAACCTAAAATCTTGAGTAATTATAAAGATCAATTAATTATAGCTTAGATCGCGTAAATATATGGGATAATTGCAAAAACTACCCCTCAGGTTCAGCCTAATTACAAAAAACTCCACTTATCTTCAAACTTACAATACACCCTTAAAGTGTCACAAACATTCCTGGAGGTTTGTATTTTCCTAACAAATACTCATTCCTAATGGTGCAATTTGTAAAAGAGAAACAAATGTCAAGGGGTACGTAATTGTAACTTTAAAAGATTTTTTTTTGTAATTAGGCTAAACTCCAGGGGTAGTTTTTTAATTAACCATAAATATTTACCTGTGTTGGTAGGTACTGCACTCCAATTTCCAGGGCCATGATGTTGAATATATGACACCAAAATGATATCTTCTTCAGGAGTCCATGGACCTTTTTTTGTTACAACTTTATCACAACATGGAGGTCTCCCCATTTTCTCTTTTTCTCTGTATATTCTAAACTTGTCACTCTTCATATATGAATCTTTGTGAGGTGTTAAATAAAATTTAAGGAGTTCAAGTAAGGACAAAAAAAAAGGGAAAAAAGAAAAGAAAAGTCAAATTAAAAAGGGTACCCCAAATCATAAGTTAGTAATAATGTCACGGTTTTCCCCTTTTAGGATCACGTGGTGGCTCAAACAGCTCTTTATTTTCAGTTATTGTTGTGAAATAATAAAATGTGCCATGTTAATTTGGTGCTAGATTATTATGTCCATAATTAAGAATCATTTACTTCTATTAAGGAAAGACAATAAAGTAGCTTGGGATGGCAGGGGCCGTCCCCCACTCCAAGCACAGTACTACCATGCTACAATCGCGGAGCCAGGACACCCTAGTAAAATGGGCCGAACACGAAAATAAGGTGGACCAGATAGAAAATTCAGAAAAGATAATACAAATGATAACTGCTTTTTTTTAAATAATCTCACTAAATTTTTCTTTAAATAAAAAAAGAGGGTTGGGTCAGGGTCTAGGTTGGCTCAGCTCTGAATCCGCCAGTGTCCTGCTATTTTTCCTTGTATATATGCTACCGTTGCTATACTCTGCAATTTGGATCATCGAGTTGTGTTCGTGTTTAGTTTCAGGTCAATTTCGAGTTATGTTTAAAATACATAAAATTAAATAAAATATAATATATTATGCCTTCGATGAATTTGTCAGATCGTGTTAGATTTGTTTGAGTCGTATTCGGGATTTTTGTATTTGTGTTCGGGTTTTTCTCAGTAAATTCGGGTAAAGTTAATGTCGTGTTAGGTTTTGACACGCCAGTGCACTATGTCTGTTTAAGTGGCAGTTAATTGCATAATTATGTGGTCAAGGTAAGGAAGGTAAAACGATCATGCCTATGAGTCTATGACCTCGTCATATGTGGGATTCTGTATATATTATTTTTAAAAATTATAATGCGACAAAATCTCTGATTTTTTTTATCGGTACAAAATCTCTCAATTGTTATACAAGTTTGTTCATGAATTCTTCAATTTTAATTGAGCCAAAATGTATGGCAAAATCAAATCTCAAACCTTATCTGAGAATGAGAGTCTTAGAGGGTGTTTGGATGAGCTTATAAGCTCTTAAAAATAACTTATAAGATGTTTAAGAACTTATAAGCTTTTAAAATGTGTTTGGTTATTTTTTTCCAAAAGAGTTTATAAACTCTAAAAAAAGCTGTTAAAGAGCTTATAAGCTCCTAAAAAAAATACCTTCACCCCAATTTTTTTTAAAAGAGCTGATAAGCTCTTTATTTTAAACATTCAAAAGACAAAAATATACTTAATAATTTTATAAGATATATAAGCTCAACTATCTTATTTTATTCAAACACTCTGACAGGTTATTTTTAAAATAAGATCTAACATCTTTTAAGCTCCTAAAATTGCTTATAAGATGTAGGAGCTTATAAAATGTTTTAAATAAGCTTAGCCATGTTGGATTTAAACTTGATTTTGGTCCAATTAATATTGGGCTTGAAAATATATATTTGAGTTAAAAGAATAAACTAAGAGCCCAAGCCCAAATGGCCCAAGTTCTAGAATTTATCTAGAAATGTCTTGAGAAAATATCTTAGATATTATATGTAGGAAATCTTGTAGAATATTCTAGTAAAGTAGATATTTTGGAGGATGATTCTAGTGGATGAATTATAGCCATTAGATCAAATAAATCCTAGCCATTGGTTAGGAAGTTGTACTAGTATACATAGGGGTGTCTTGATCATTTTGTAACAAGCCAAAAATTTGAGAAGAATCAATACAAGCAAATATTTCTCCACCAAAAACTCTCTTACATTTTTAGCATAAATAACCTCCTCCTCCTACAAAGAAAAATAATCCCTCTTCCAACTTCCAATTTCTAAATAACCCCTTTTCTTCTAAACTTGAGATAACCCTCCTCCAACAAAGTGGTATCAGAGCCACAAGATCACTTGTGGTTTACATAAAAATATGGCAAATGGTGTGGCTTCCTTTCAAGTCCCTATGCTCAACACAAGCAACTATGATAATTGGAGTATCAAGATGAAGGCCCTTTTGGGTGCACATGAAGTTTGGGATATTGTAGAAAAAGGTTATGTCGAGCCCACAAGACGAGGCTACACTATCCCAAACTCAAAAGGATAATTTAAAAGATTCAAGAAAGAGAGACAAGAAAGCTCTCTATCTCATCTACCAAGCTTTGGATGATGATGGTTTCGAAAAAGATCTCAAGTGCAACTACCGCGAGGATGCATGGGAGAAGCTTCAAACATCTCACAAAGGAGCCGAGCAAGTAAAGAAGGTACGTCTCCAAACATTAAGAGGTGAATTTGAAGCTTTACATATGAAAGAGTCCGAATCTATTTCCGACTATTTTTCAAGAGTTTTGGCGGTTTCTAATCAAATGAAAAGAAATGGTGAAAAATTAAGTGATGTGAGAATTATGGAAAAGATATTCCGTTCTTTAAGTCCTAAATTTGAGCATATTGTCGTAATAATTGAGGAAACAAAAATTTGGAGGAGATGACTATTGATCAATTATTGGGGTCATTACAAGCATATGAAGAAAAAATAAAAAAAGAAGCAAGATATTGTAGAACAACTTTTTAAAATGCAAGTGAAGGATAAAAAGAAAGCATGAGCAATGAACGTGGTCAACATGGAAGAGGTCGTTTCAAGGGACGAGGCGGACGAGGCCGTGGTCGTGGACATGCACGAGGAGGTTTCAATAATAATGAAGATAGAAGAGAATACCCAACCAAAGTGGGACGCGGGAGGAGCAATCCAAGAACAAGGTACGAAAAATCACAAACTAAGTGTTATAATTGTCAAAAATTTGGACACTATGCTTCCGAGTGTAGAGCTCCCAAAAACAAGGTTGAAGAAAAGGCCCACTATGTGGAAAATAAAAACGAAGAAGATGTCAATTTGTTACTAGCATACAAAGGTGGTGATGGAAGACAAGACAACACTTGGTACTCGATCTTGGTGCAAGCAACCATATGTGTGGAAGAAGAAGCATGTTTGTGGAGCTTGATGAATCGGTGAGTGGCAATGTTTCTTTTGGAGATGAGTCTAAAGTCCCGGTCAAAGGAAAAGGTAAAATTCTAATCCGCTTGAAGAATGGAAGTCATCAATTTATTTCTAATGTCTATTACGTTCCAAATATGAAAAGTAATATCTTGAGTTTGGGACAACTCTTAGAGAAAGGCTATGACATTCACATGAAAGATCGTAGTCTTTCTATAAGAGATGATAGAAATAATTTAATCACTAAAGTGCCAATGTCTAGAAATAGAATGTTCTTATTAAATATCCGAATGATGTAGCAAAATGTCTCAAAGCTTGCTACAAAGATATATCTTGGCTTTGGCATCTACGATTTGGGCACTTAAATTTTGGCGGATTAAATTACTATCAAAGAAAGAGATGGTAAGAGGATTACCTTCCATCAATCATCCCGAGCAACTATGCGAAGGATGTCTATTGGGAAAACAATTGAAAGAGTTTTCCAAAGGAATCAAGCTCGAGATCACGAAGCCCTGGAGCTCATACACACCGATGTTTGTGGACCAATCAAGCCAAGCTCTCTCGGTAAAAATAATTATTTCCTCCTCTTTATTGATGATTTCTCTAGAAAGACCTGGGTATACTTTTTTGAAACAAAGTCGAAGTGTTCGAAGCATTTAAGAAGTTCAAAGCTATGGTGGAAAATGAAAGTGGATGCAAAATCAAGGCAATGCGATCGGATCGTGGAGGAGAATTCACATCTAAGGAGTTCAAGAATTTTGCGAAGCAAATGGAATCCGGCGTCCCTTGACCGTCCCAAGATCCCCCAACAAAATGGCGTAGGCGAGAGAGAAAGAATAGAACAATTCTTGAAATGGCAAGGTGCATGCTCAAAAGCAAAAGGTCGCCAAAGGAGTTCGGGTCAAGCGAGTGGCGTGTGCGGTGTACTGTCAAATCGTTCACCAACCGAAGTGTTTGGGGAAAAACACCACAAGAAGCTTGGAGTGGAAGAAAACCAGGTATCTCTCATCTAAAAGTATTTGGAAGCAAAGCATATGCACATGTACTGACGAGAGAAGAAGTAAGCTTGATGACAAAAGCGAGACATTCATCTTCATCGGGTATGACTCAAATTCTAAAGGTTATAAGTTATATAATCCAAATACTAAGAAGCTTGTGATAAGTCGTGATGTAGAGTTTGATGAAGAATCGAGTTGGGATTTTGGCTCCCAAAACAACTTCAATTTCTTTCCGGATTTTGAAGAAAAGGAGCCGAGACCGTCGAGCCAACAATAGAAGTTCAAAGAAGAGCCAACTACTCCATCCACTTCACAATCAACAATTTGAAGGAGACTCGCCACCATCATTTCTAAATGAAAGAGGCATAACACGTGCAAGGAGTCTAGAAGATCTTTATGAGAACACCGAGAGAATAGATGATATAACACTTTTTTCTCTTACTTTGATTGTGAACTGTGACTTTTGAAAAAGCGATCCCAAAATAAAAGATGGAGAGATGCTATGGATGAGGAGATACAAGCAATCATGAAGAACGACACGTGGGAGCCGACCTCACTTCCAAAAGGACATAAGGCTATCGGCGTCAGTGGGTGTACAAAGCAAAGAAGAATGCTAAAGGAGAAATTGAAAGATATAAAGCAAGAAATTTAGTCGCAAAAAGGCTATAGTCAAAGAGTGGAATCGACTATGACGAGGTATTTGCTCGATCGCTCGCTTGGAAACAATAAGGCTTATTATTTCTTTAGCAGACTCAAAACAGTGGAAGATTCACCGGATGGACGTAAAGTCGGCTTTCTTAAATGGAGTTCTCGAGGAAGAAGTCTATACATGGAGCGACAAAGGGCTATGTGGTGAAGAATGAAGAAGATAAAGTCTTCAAGTGAAGAAGGCTCTATACGGATTAAAGCAAGCACAAGGGCATGGAATAGCGAGGATCGATAAATACTTGCAAGAGAATGGGTTCACTAAGTGCCCGCACGAACATGCACTTTATGTCGAGGTCGGAAAAATGATGTGTTGATCGTGTGTTTATATGTGGATGACTTGATCTTCACAGGAAATAATCCAGACATGTTTGAAGAGTTCAAGAAAGCAATGACCAGAGAATTTGAGATGATTGATATCGGGCTTATGGCATATTACCTCGGCGTTGAAGTTAAACAACAAGAAGATGGGATTTTCATCTCGCAAGAAAGGCTACGCAAAGGAGATTCTCAAGAGATTCAAGATGGATAAGCTCGCAAGCCTATTAACACACCGGTGGAGTGCGGGATCAAGCTATCAAAGTATGATGGAGAAGAAAAAGTGGACCCGACATTGTACAAAAGTTTGGTTGGAAGTTTGCGGTATTTGCCGTGCACAAGACCCGACATTCTCTATGCCACCGATGCCTAATAAGTCGATACATGGAAAATCCAACCACTACTCACATGAAGGTCGCTAAAAGGATTCTTCGCTATCTCAAAGGTACGATCAATTACGGCTTATTTTATTCAACAACTAATGATTATAAACTTGTTGGCTATAGTGATAGCGATTGGTCTGGAGATGTGGATGATCGAAAAAGTACTACTGGCTTTGTGTTCTTCATGGGAGATACCGCATTCACTTGGATGTCAAAAAGCGACCCGATAGTCACTCTCTCAACCTGTGGCGAGTCACGAGCTGCGGCGACTTGTGTTTGCCATGCGATTTGGCTAAGAAACTTGTTGAAGGAAGCGGGAATGACACAAGAAGATCCAACTAAGATTTGTGTCGATAATAAGTCGGCTATGGCATTGGCAAAGAATCCGGTGTTTCATGATCGAAGCAAGCACATTGACACTCGTTACCACTACATAAGAGAATGCATATCAAGAAAGGACGTACAAGTGGAGTACGTGAAGTCTCAAGATCAAATTGCAGACATCTTCACCAAACCACTCAAGCATGAAGACTTCATACGACTTAGAAGTTTTCTCGGAATGACAAATCAAGTTTAAGGGGGGGTGTTGGATTTAAACTTGATTTTGGTCCAATTAATATTGGGCTTGAAAATATATATTTGAGTTAAAAGAATAAAATAAGAGCCCAAGTCCAAATGACCCAAGTTCTAGAATTTATCTAGAAATGTCTTGAGAAAATATCTTAGATATTATATGTAGGAAATCTTGTAGAATATTCTAGTAAAGTAGATATTTTGGAGGATGATTCTAGTGGATGAATTATAGCCATTAGATCAAATAAATCCTAGCCATTGGTTAGGAAGTTGTACTAGTATAAATAGGGGTGTCTTGATCATTTTGTAACAAGCCAAAAATTTGAGAAGAATCAATACAAGCAAAAATTTTTCTCCACCAAAAACTCTCTTACATTTTTAGCATAAATAACCTTCTCCTCCTACAAAGAAAAATAATCCCTCTTCCAACTTCCAATTTCTAAATAACCCCTTTTCTTCTAAACTTGAGATAACCCTCCTCCAACAAGCCAAACACCTTCTTAATCACTTGACTACTACCCAATTGATAGAAACTTGCAATGAATTAGCTTAGAGGGAAGTATGATTCAAGAATTCATTATAAAATGCTATTATATGATTTATTGTGATAACGCTTTTCTACAAAAGCGTTATCTAAAATATCTGCGAATTTTGCAATAACACTTATATCTAAAAGCGTTATCTGAAATATGTTATCTGAATTATTTTTTGGCGTAGTGCGGCATGTCTAGGGTTTTGATACAGCATATTGCAATTATTTAATGTGAATAAAGTAATATAAAAGAAAATTAATATTGTGACTCGAGTCCAAAAAGCCCTTTACGGTATTTCAATTATAAAAAATTTCTCAAAAAAAATTATAAAAATTTTAAAACTTTGATTTTGTTAATTTGACCTTTACTTTTCTGAACGTAGCTTTCCAAAATAAATATATTAAAATTGTGTCCCTACATGACCAATTAAATTAAGGTCCCTTTTGATTTGGACATGTGGTCCGACCCTTCCTATACATTTACTCTAATTTAAGGATATTACCAAAATACACTGTTTTTTTTCCATATTGAAGTTTCATGTTCCAATTGACTAATTATTGTGGAAACAACTTCAACTCCTCAGGAATTGCACCAGTTCCCATATGAATAGTTTTCGGAGAAACAACTCTTATATTCTCACATGACTAGTTCTCGGGGAAATAACTCTGAGTCTCCGACCATTAGGAACTGCCCCCATGTAAACCGTGAGAAATACATAATGGCTCTCAGGTCCCTAATATCCTCAACTACTGCGCACAATGAGTCGTCCCCCAAGTGATTGCTCCATTTTGGACATCCAACCACAAATTTTTCCCAATGAGTTCCAGCCTATCATATTGTCACTTGAAGCCTTCAATATTAATTGTTTTATCATCGTGCCTCGGGGGTTCGAACTCTTAATCTCTCCAAAGAGAGGCCAAGAGTTACGTACCTCACCTTGACCACTGGATCAATGATCATTATATAAAGCTGTAAAGGACACTTGATGTCGTGTATGAATTTGGATGATTATAAATCCTTTTTGACTGATTGGTGATGTTGATTAGTGTTGGAATTTGGTCTTTGATAAATGGGGCGTTGATCCGATTTTGATCAAATAATTAAGTGATTTTCATTAGTAAAAAATAGAATTAAATTATTTGAAAAAATTATACTAAGAGAGTAGATGAGAATAACATTTGGAATTTCTCAAAATCGATTTCGGGTGAATGAGAAATTAATGCTAGAAGTTAGACATATGGGTTTGGGCCTTTGGGGGCACCGATTTTTAAAGGGTGAAGACTACATGCTTGTGGGTTTAGTTCAAAGCACACGCGCGCCGCCGCCCACCCACCCGCCGGCCAACTCGGCTCGGCTCGACCCGAGCCGGATCCGGTCCGGTCGTGGGTCATGGGTGCGGGCTTGGGCTTCAAGACCCTTATTCTTTTTGGACCAAAAACCTTTAAAATTAAATGTTTAATTAATTTTTGTAATTAATTAAATAGATTTAATTATTTTTTGTAAATTAATTAAATGAGTTCAACCTAGAACGTTCGGACCGAAAGCACGGACGGACGCATGGCCCGTGCGGTCGGTCGTGCGTCCCAAAAAGTTTTTGCTGCATGCATACGGCGGCGCACGCCATCTTGTCAGGTCGTCTTCGTCTTGCCGAACTTTTCCGCACCAACGACGGGCGAGCGGCGCACGCCCGCAAGCGCCTGGTCGTCTTCCCCTGTACATGTGCGTTTGTTCAGTGCAAATGTGTCTTTTCGAGCCAAAAGACGCGATCTTTCCATACGAGGCACCTCAGGCCTATATTATTCGACCCCTCCTGTTTGAAGAAATACGAAATAATCGAAACTAAAAAAGCGAGCATTGCATTAGCATATTGTTATCTGATCCTTCAAAAGCTTGAAAGTTCAAACACTTTGTAGTTCGCTGTTGTTCCGGTTTTGTTAGTGCTGCTAACCGGGACTATAAAAAGTCATTGTATCTTAGAGGCGAGCGCCAGAACCATAAGCACTTGGTATACGGGGCATTTTCGTCTTGCGGAGACTGAATACAATTCAGGCCTCGACTTAGCCTATATACTTATCCTAGCCATTTTCCAAAAACAGAAACCATATACTTATATTTTACCCAATCGCAAGACGAAAATTATGTTTCTGTTGAAGACAATGGCATCAAGTTCGATCTCTTTCACACCAATGGTCTTTGCTCCGACACGGCGAAAAAGTCGCCCAAATTTTCCAGCGCCGACTTCAAACATTGGCAACAGAAGATGTTGTTCTACCTCACCACCTTGGGGTTGTCTCGTTTTCTGAAAGACGACCCCCTACCGCCGTTGGAGATGACGAAGTTGACAACAACCGGAGAATCGCTGTGGATGCTTGGCATAACATCGATTTTCTGTGTCGCAACTATGTGTTGAACGGGCTAGACGACACCCTCTACAATATCTACAACACGTTCAAGATGTCCAATGAACTGTGGGATTCCTTGAAAAGAAGTATAAGACAGAAGATGCCGGCATAAAGAAATTTATTGTCGGCAAATTCCTCGAGTACAAGATGGTTGACACCAAGATGGTGATCAGCCAAGTTTAGGAGATTCAAATCATGCTTCACGACTTGGTGTCTGAAGGGATGGTTTTGAATGAATCCTTCTAAGTGGCTGCAATAATCGAGAAATTGCCGCCATTGTGGAAGGACTTCAAAAATTACCTCAAGCACAAGCGCAAAGAGATGGGGCTTGAGGATCTGATTGTTCGGCTTTACATAGAAGAAGACAACCGAAAATCAGATATGAAATCTGGTAAGTCTGGAATGGAGGCTAAGGCTAATCTTGTTGAATCAAGCACTAGCAAGAAACGAAAGCACTCCGGGAAGGAAAAAGAAAAGGCCAAAAAGTTCAAGGAGAATTGCTACAATTGTGGCAAACCGAACCACATGGCGAATGATTGCCGACACCCGAAGAAGGGCAATCAAGATGGCAACCAACAAGCCAATGTGACGGAGGATAAGTCGGCTCCAATCGACCTGTCGGAGCTCGATCTCTCCGCCATTGTGTTTGAAACCAATATGGTGGATAACCCAAGGGAGTGGTGGATAGATACTGGGGCTACTTGTCACATTTGTGCCGACAAGGAGATATTCTCCTCCTACACTCCGATTAATGGAAGGAAGTTGTTCATGGGGAACTCTTCGACTTCCAACATCGTTGGGCTTGGAAAGGTGGTGCTCAAGAAGACTTCCGAGAAGGAGTTTACGCTTGTAGATGTGATGTATGTCCCAGACATCCACAAGAACTTAGTTTTCGGTCCTTTGCTTAGCAAGACCGGGTTTAGACTAGTGTTTGAGTCCGACAAGTTTGTAATGACCAAGAATGGTCTGTTTTTATGTAAAGGTTACCTTGATAAGGGCCTGTTTAAAATGTCTGTAATGTCTGTTTTCCGCCAAGAGGCGAAATATAAAAATGTTACTTCTGTTTACTTGTTGGATTGTTCTAATTTATGGCATGTAGATTAGGACACATAAACTTCAACACAATTAAAAGGTTAGTGAATCAGGAATTAATACCTACGTTTAAAACTGATTCACAAGACAAATGCGAAATTTGTGTTGAAGAAAAATTGGCCAAAACGCCGTTTCATTCGGTAACGAGAAGTACCAAACCACTCGAGTTAATTCATACAGACGTGCGTGATTTAAAACTTATGCAAACTCGAGGTAGGAAAAAGTACTTCATAACGTTTATAGACGATTGCACAAGATATTGCATGTGTATCTTTTGAAAAGCAAAGATGAAGCTTTAGTAGCTTTTAAAACTTATAAGAATGAAGTTGAAAATCAGCTTAATCTAATAATTAAGATGATTCGAAGTGATAGAGGCGGAGAGTATGTTGCTCCGTTTGAAGAACTTTGCTCGAAAGTGGGTATAATTCACCAAATGACTGCACCTTACTCACCTCAATCAAATGGTATTGCAGAACACAAAAATCGTACTCTTAAGGAGATGATGAATGTGATGTTGTTAAGTTCTGGCTTACCCCAAAACTTGTGGGGGTAAGCCATACTTTCTGCAAACTACATTCTTAATAATATCCCACACAAAGGTAAAAACGAAACTCTATATGAGTTATGGATGGGACGTAAACCATCATATAAATACCTCAAAGTGTGGGGGTGTTTGGCTAAATTCGAAGTACCTAAGCCGAAACAAGTTAGAATCGGTCCGAAGACGATCGATTGTGCTTTCATTGGATATGCTAACAATAGTAGTGCATATCGCTTTTTAGTGCACAAGTCAGTAATTCCTGATGTAAATGAAGGTATGATCATTGAATCAAAAAATGATGTATTCTTCGAGAATATCTTTCCGAACAAAGAATGGAAAGAAGAAAGTTCGAGTAAACGAACTTATGATACTGCAAGATTACCTCAAAGTGATGAAGAAAAGGAACCAAGACGCAGTAAAAGGACAAAAGTAGCTAAGTCTTTTGGTCCTAATTTTCTAACTTATATGTTAGAAAACGAACCCCGAACTATTCAAGAAGCGTTGTCTAGTCCAGAAGCTCCTCTCTGGAAAGAAGTTATCAATAATGAGATAGATTCTATCATGCAAAATCACACTTGGGAGTTGGTTGATCTCCCATCGGGTTGCAAACCTTTGGGATGCAAGTGGATCCTTAAAAGGAAGTATAAAGCAGATGGATCTATTGACAAGTATAAAGCCCGACTGGTAGCTAAAGGGTTTAGACAAAAGGAGGAATATGACTTCTTCGATTCATATTCTCCTGTCACAAGGATTACATCCATTCGTGTTCTCATTGCTATTGCAGCTTTGCATAACCTTAAGATACATCAAATGGACGTTAAGATTGCCTTCTTGAATGGTGAGCTTGAAGAGGAGATCTATATGGAACAACCCGAGGGGTACGTTGCACCCGGTCAAGAGCGAAAGGTGTGTAAACTTGTTAAGTCACTTTATGGACTAAAACAAGCACCTAAGAAATGGCATGGAAAGTTTGACTCGACTATGAAGTCAAACGGTTTCAAGATCAACGAATGTGACAAGTGTGTCTACATTAAAGGTACTACAAACGATTACGTCATAGTATGCCTTTATGTGGATGATATGTTGATTATGGGTAGTAGTCATGATTTATCATGAATACTAAGAACATGTTGAAGAAGAACTTTGACATGAAGGATATGGGTTTATCTGATGTTATATTAGGGATTAAAATCTCTAGGACTTCAGATGGAATTGTCTTTTCACAATCCCATTATGTCGAAAGCATACTTAGAAGGTTTAATGCTTTTGATAATCCTCATTAAGACACCTGTAGATCTAAGTCTACACTTGGCCAAGAATAAGGCGAACAGGTTTCTCAAATTTGGAATATGCAAGAGGTAATTGGCGATCGATGTACTTAATGAATTGTACACGTCGGACATTGCATATTCATGAGTAAACTAAGTAGGTTCATAAGTAACCCGAAAGTACGGATAAGCGGAAAGCCGTGACAAGGGTACTTAGATATTTAAAGTATACCATGAACTATGGAATACTTTATACGAGATATCCAACGAGTATTAGAAGGATCTTTGTGATGCCAATGGATATCGGACACAAAAGACTCCAAGTCCACAAGTGGATTTGTTTTCACAATAGGTGGAGGAGCAGTGTCGTGGAAGTCTTCTAAGAAAACGTGCATAGCTCGATCCACTATGGAATCCGAGTTTATTGCTTTAGATAAAGTTGGAAAAGAAGCTGAATGGCTTAGAAACTTCCTAGAGGATATTCCTTGTTGGAATAAGCCTGCGCCTGCTGTTATGATACATTGTGATAGTCAATCAGCAATCGAAAGGGCACAAAGCAGTATGTATAATGGTAAGTCTAGACATATACGTCGGAGACACAATACCATTAGACAGTTGATTTCGAATGGGGTTATTTCGGTTGACTACGTAAAGTCAAAGGAAAACCTTGCGGGATCCACTTACGAAAGGCATAAGTCGAGATCAACTGTATAAACTATTAAGGGGAATGAGTTTAAAATCCACAACTTAAAGAATGTTCATAGCGGTAACCCAACCTTGTGAATTGGAGATCCCAAGACCTTGGTTCAATGAGATAACTAAGTTATGAATGTTCAGCTGAACACTTGGAAAATGTGTTAGCTCATTCTCGATACATCCAAGTGAATGTAAATCTGCTGAATGTGGTGAGGTTAAGTTTAAGACTTTTAATGATTCCTATACTGAAAGGTGGAGTATGACAGGATATTCTTCAATAGGAGATCACCTATATAAGTGAGAAGTAATGGTCGCTTCAAAAGAAACACTTATGAATCTAAGATATGGTCCAGGACCGAAATGGACACAACGTGAGAATAATAAGTGTTAGAGTTGTTATTGTGTAAGTACTGTTGTCTTGGTTTACACGAATAGCTGAGTAGTTCAAGACATCGCGTCACTAAGCAACCAGTAAATCCGATAGTATTTTACTATGGAAGGTTCAAAGTCACAAGCTACCTATCCTGATGCAATAACGATTCGCGAGACTTTCAAGCTTAATCGCATACACGCATGCATTAATTTCATTCATGTGGGGGATTATTGGAATTTGGTCTTTGATAAATGGGGTGTTGACCCGATTTTGACCAAATAATTAAGTGGTTTCCATTAGTGAAAAATAAAATTAAATTATTTGAAAAAATTATACTAAGAGAGTAGATGAAAATAGCATTTGGAATTTCTCAAAACCGATTCCGGGTGAATGAGAAATTAATGCTAGAAATTAGACATATGGGTTTGGGCCCTTAGGGGCACCCAAGTTTTTAAAGGGGTGAGGACCTACATGCTTGTGGGTTTAGTTCAAAGCACACACGCGCGCCGCCGACGCCGCAAGCAGCCGCCGATCGATCGGCTCGGCTCGGCTCGGCTCGACCCGCCCAGCCGCCCGAGTCCGGTCGTGGGTCGTGGGCCTGGGCTTGGGCTTCAAAACCCTTATTCTTTTGGACCAAAAACCTTTAAAATTAAATGTTTAATTAATTTTTGTAATTAATTCAAAAATTAATTAAACGGATTTAATTAATTTTTTGTAAATTAATTAAATGAATTCAACCTAGGAACGCGTTCGGGACCGGAAAGCGGGCGGACGCACGGCCGTGCGGTCGGGTCGCGTGCCCCTGCCGAGTTTTGCGCTCGACGCGACGAAGCGGCGCACGGCCATCTTGCCCAGGTGGGTCGTCTTAGAAGCGAACTTTTTCGCGCACAAATAAGACGGGCATGCGCACGGCCCGTGCGTCTGGTCGTGCTCCCCTATACAGGTGCGTTTGTTCAATGCAAATGTGTCTTTTCGAGCCAAAAGACGCGATCTTTCCATACGAGGCACCTCAGTCCTATATTATTCGACCCCTGTTGTTTGAAGAAATACGAAATAATCAGAAACTAAAAACCGAGCATTGCATTAGCATATTGTTATATAGTCCTTCAAAAGCTTGAAAGTTCAATCACTTTGTAGTTTGTTGTTGTTCCGATTTTGCTAGTGCTGCTAACTGAGACTGTAAAAGGTCGTTGTATCTTATAGGCGAGCGCCAGAACCGTAAGCACTCGGTATACGAGGTGTTTTCGTCTTGCGGAGACTGAATACAATTCAGGCCTCGACTTAGCCTATATACTTATCCTAGCCATTTTCCGAAAACAGAAACCATATACTTATATTTTACCCAACAATTAGCTCATGAGACACTCTACTCCTCCAACATTAATTAAGTAATAATTAACATTTGGTCTATTAAGGGCTCCTTTGGATTTATTCACAAGATTGATAAGATTACATCAATTAAAACATTGATATCTTATTCATAATTTTCAAATTTCAAATAAATTACACTAATGTAATAAGTTGTATTGCTTTAAAACTTAATAATTATCCTCACAAGGAATAGATATTTTTGGGGGTCAAAGGTGGCGAAAAAGTCTACATGGCCATTAAAAAACCTTCTATCTTGATCATTGGACATGGGCCGGGCCACTCAGGTTGCCTACGTGGCCTCTTCATCATTCACCATGTGTCCAAAAGGACTATAAACTTAAATTTGATAAATTAAATGCTTTCTAATCAGACTTAATTGGAAAAAAAAAAAAAATATTCCCTATATTTGCATGGAGTGGTCCCTTTAACCGAAGTATCAATATATCATTTTTTGCCATAAAGATGGGGTATTCACAAGGATTGTAAAATTATCACATGCATGCCAACCCAATTATCTCATGCATGCCAACCCATGACAACTGTTAGCCGTTTTAGGTAACACATAAATTTATTACAATTTGAGTAGTTCTTGTGTTAGACTGTCTTAAGAATTTAGATCGTAAAATGGATTGGATCGGGTCAAACAGTGAATCTGCGGGTGAAAATAGTCAACGTCATTGGTCCGCCAAAATTAGCACGGTACAATATGCACGTTACAATAATTAGTATCATAAATAGATAATGTGATGGGATCAATTAAATTGCAATTTTAGTTCGTAATATAAGGAGGCGGCGAAATTAGTCCAATAAATGCAAAAATCCTGCAATTAAAGCGAATTTGAGAACTGGGCACTTTTTTCACCAAAAATTGAAACATTTTGCTGGAAAATATCACATAAACCTCAATCCTCGTCGATTTTGCAATTTTTGGCCGAAACATTACTCAATTCGCGAACTTTTATTGCATAAGCTTTTTACAAAATGGGGTTTTTGTTAGTCTAGGTGCTCATGAAAATCTTGAGAATGTGTGAATAGATTTTTTCAAATCACATATTTCAAGGGCGGAGGGAGAGGGGCCACTCTGAGCCCCGGCCCCCCATTTTTTTTAAAAAAAATATTACAGTACTAGATTTTATTTAAAAAAATTTAATTATAATTTATATGATTTCTTTATTCGGGCCACTCTATTTTCGTGTATCGGCCCACTAACAGTAGTTCTTGTTTTAGATGATGAAAAAAGAATCACGATTACACTTGCAAGATGACAATATAATTTATGCGCAAGTGTAATAAAAAATCAAAGCCTAAACAAATCATTTGAAAATTAAGAACTTAGCATAAAATACAACAAGACTTATGAATTAAAGTGATAAAGAGAGTTTTTTTTACTTCTTGTTGTAAATTGTGGTGAATTGTGTTGTTATTGATCATTCAAAATCCTCAACTATTTATAGAGGAACTTCAAGATTTGAATCCCAACATAGGCTCCTCCACACTTGAATTTGTCTGCAAAAAAAGAATCAAAAGATCTACAAAAATGGTTAAAAATGTAAAAGTGATTTATCATATGAGTGTTGCTGCAATAGATAGGATTTGATGATACAACATGTATATCGACCGTTCACAAAAGTTTAAACCGTTGGATCAAGATTTAATACCGGTTATTGTCTAAGGAGACTGGTGGCTATAGAGGGTGACCCGTCGTTGTCCCATATAGACCGATTGCTATGGATAGGGATCGACTGCTGTCAAAACAGAGAACAAAACAAATATTATCAAACTTTCATGTATTGGTCGCCCTTGATAGCGACGGTCACTTTAAATACAAAGATTTCTCTGTTTTTCAAAAACTTTATAAAATTTTTTGGTACAGGTTGCTCTCTATAGCGACCGGTCAACCTTAAGGCATAAAGTGCTCTGAATTTTAACAGAATTAAAATTCAAGGTATACTTCATGAGGCCAAATAAAAAGATGAATATATTTTAGGCTCTCTAAATAGAATTTTGACAACATTTGATAATATTGTAGTGATTTTTATAAAATAAAATATGAAATCATCAAAATAAAAAA
Organism: Rehmannia glutinosa; assembly: GCA_016081115.2. Classification (NCBI taxonomy): domain Eukaryota; kingdom Viridiplantae; phylum Streptophyta; class Magnoliopsida; order Lamiales; family Orobanchaceae; genus Rehmannia; species Rehmannia glutinosa. Next base: position 763,321 of record JABTTQ020001908.1, read on the forward strand.
TAACGTTATTCTGGCAGTTTTTACGTGACTAATTTTGTCACACGCCTATAGTGACATAAATTGCAAGTTTGCCCAATAGGATTTGCAATAGGAAATGTTCATTACAAGAAAATTTTAGTTTATCGATAAAATTTACCGACAGAAATAATTTTGTCACTAAATTTTACAGTTACTTACAAAATACCTACATAGTAAAAAATATTGACTTTCCCCAAATTATAACAATAAATTACCGACAAATCACTTTCAATGATTTTATCTATATTTTACAGTTATGGAAAAATTGCAACATCGGTTTTATATCTACAGAGATCTTGCAATATTAGTTATGTAACTTTTGTAAGTTGAAAAATCAATCAACTGACATGCCTAACCCATACCCATGAATCATTCTTCGCACAGAAGTACCAAACCATCTGACCTTTTACCCATTCCAATATAACAAATTAGTCAATCAGACAGTAGATAGTAAATGGGTTGACTTGAAGATAAATGAATTTCTAGTCGTTGAATATCATTCTTGTCAGACTTATACCTTTAGTCTTGAGACAATTTTGCATCTTAGCTAAAATAAAAAATTTAATCATGTAATTTTTAGGATTTGACAATTTATCTTTTGTTTTTGTAGTTATGTTAATTTCGGTCCTGTTATTTAAAATAACCAATTTTGACAAACTTGTACGTGTTTTCGAATTTTCATAATTAGAAAATAATGCATGTAGAATTCGTATCTCAGATTTTGATCCGATCAAAATTCTTCCGTCACTAGGCATTAATCTATAATATAAATGATAAATAAATTCGACTTGCTTTGATACCATTTTATACTTGATTTTAGGTATATTGATTATTTTGACGACCAAGGTCAGTTCGGGAATAATTGAAATATTAAAATAGTCATCAGGACCAAATTTGCACCAACTTAAAACTTATTGGGCCAAAATGGCACAAAACTACAACTTACGGGACCAAAATTGTAAAAAAAAAAAAAAAGAAAGCAAAACATATAGACTAAAATCGCAATTTCAAAAGTCACAAGACAAATATTGCAACACATGTATACATGCATGCCTAATTTTTACATTTTTCTCTTACAATTATCGTAATGCTCACCAACAGATTTCTTGTAGCGTTGTCTAAATCAAGTTGCAGTTGCTAAAGAAAAAGTTAGAAATTAAAGGGAGGGAAAAGAAAGAAAGCGTTGTCTAAATCAAGTTGCAGTTGCTAAAGAAAAAGTTAGAAATTAAAGGGAGGGAAAAGAAAGAAACCAGAGAGAGAGAGAGAGAGAGAGAGAGAGAGAGAGACCCTTGAAACCCTAGCACAAGATTATTTCAGAATAAGATCGGATGCTATTTCCAAATTTCACATCTAATGTGCAAGACACTTTGCATTTTTCTGCATTTTTTCTTTATTTAGGAAAAAAACAAAAAATGCATTTCTAGAATATTAGTACTAGGATCAGCAGTGGGCACAGACCTCACACTTCTTTTGGACCATGGGATATCCGTCCTTCCCACATTCATCCTTCCCATGAATGGTCCTAATCTCTGGGGGAGAAGGGGCAAACTCCAACCCTTCACTCCGCGATAGTCAAGGTTTGAACCCAGGACTTTGAGGTGCAATTGCAACCTCAAGGCTACTAGATCAACCCTCGGGGGTCTGGGATTTCTATATCTCCTTCAACTTGAATTGCACATTCATCCATCAACCACTTCTCAAGAAATGATAATGGGGGATCGCTATAATCGATCTTCGCCTTTTCTTGATGATCAACAATCTTTCCACTGCTCTCACAATTAGTCGTCACACTATCGATCAAACCACGATCGTACGATAAAATGCACTCGAGCTGATCATCATCGATTTTAATCCCATTTGCTCCATTAATATGATCAATTTCACGTGGCATGCAACATTTCACTAATGAATTATTAGAAGCATATATTGATGATGTTGATGATGATGATCCCATCCATCTTTCCAATAGTCTTGAAATGTTTTCTTCACTAGAGGCATATACTGATGATGATGAATTTTCATGTTGAACATAATTTTTGGACATAAATTGATGATGATCGTAAGTTGCATATTGAAACCTGTTGAGCCTCTTTTTGAGGTGAGTGTTCCAATAGTTCTTGATGTCATTGTCTGTTCTTTGTGGTAGGTATGAAGCTATAGCAGCCCATCTGTCCAAAAATAAGAACAGAATTTAACATCTTTTTGTCAATATTTATGACTTAAAAGTTGTGTAAAACATAAAATTAGACCGATTGGGATTTTTACACGCGTCCTTTTTTTTAAAAAAAAAAACACTTGCTCATATCATAAGTGGATACATGCAAAATCTTATGGAGTTGGGTGCTACTCAATTGGGTAGTATCGAACTTCCTTAAAATCAGAAGGTATAAATGAGAGAAAGGTTTTCAAGATATTTAGAATTAATTACAAAAATACCTTTGAAATTCAATCTAATTAAAAAATAAAACTTAGCTATATTTCAAAATTACAATTACCCGATTTACATTTGCTTCTATTGTACAAATTGTATACGGGTATTTGTTAACTAAATACAAACGTAAAGAGAGTGTTTGTAATATTTTGAAAGATAGTTGGAGTTTTTATAATTAGGATAAACCTCATATAGTTTTTTACTTTTTGTAGATAATTATAGTATGAACATTATATTTATACTTGTTGCCCAACAAAGCTTGAAGATGGATTATCATCCCTTCTTCATGTGGGGTGAAATTGCCCCTCTTTATTCCTGGTCTTAGGTAATTAGTCCATCTCAGCCTGCAACTCTTACTGCACCTCAATAGCCCTTTAACAAAATAAAACAAACTAAAATGATCAAATATATCAATATCAAACAAATGAAAGAAAACAAAATAAAATAATATAGGATAATTACAAAAACTACCCATGGTGTTTAACCTAATTACAAAAAATCTTATATATTATCTTTCAAAATTACAAATGTCACGTTACGGTGTTACAAATGCCCCCTAAAATTTATATTTACCTAACATATAACTTCCTCATGAGGGTGCAATTTGTAAAAGAGAAACAAATATCAAGTACTACAAGAAAAAACCAATTTAACTACAGATTTTGTAGGTAAGTATTAAAAAAAACTGTAAAGTGTAGGTAAAATCATTGTAGGTAAAATATTTACCTACAGAATCTAAAATTATTGGTAAATACCTACAGAAAATCTGTCGGCAATTGAAAAATTGTCGGTAATCTGTTGGTAATTTATCTGTATATAATTTGGGGAAAATGATATTTTTTATTCTGTAGGTATTCTATAGGTAATTGTAAAATTTAGTGACAAAATCATGTCTGTCGATAAATTTTGTCGGTAAACTGGAATTTTCTTGTAGTGAAGGGGGTATTTGTAATTTTGAAAGATAATTGAGCTTTCTTGTAATTAGGCTAAACTGCAGGGGTAGTTTTTTAATTAACCATAAATATATATACCTGTGTTGGTAGGTACTGCTCTCCAATTTCCAGGGCCATGTTGTTGAATATATGATACCAAAATGATATCTTCTTCAGGAGTCCATGGACCTTTTTTTATTGCAACTTTATCACAACATGGAGGTCTCCCCATTTTCTCTTTTTCTCTGTATATCCTAAACTTGTCACTCTTAACATATGAAATCTTTGTGATGTGTTAAATAAAAGGAGTTCAAGTAAGGACCAAAAATAAAATAAAAAATAAAAATAAAAAGTCAAATTAAAAAGGGTACCCCAAATCATAAGTTAAAAATAATGTCATGGGTTTCCCATTTTGGGATCACGTGGTGGCTCAATAAGGTCTTTATTTTCAGTTATTGTTGTGAAATAATAAAATGTGCCATGTTAATTTGGTGCTAGATTATTGTGTCCATAATAATTGAGAATAATTTACTTCTATTTAGAAAAGACAATAAAGTAGCTTGGGATATATAGCAGGGGCCGTCCCCCACTCCAAGCACAGTACCACATTGCTATCTTTCCTCGTATATATGCTACTGTTGTTGTACAGATGTACTGTATCTGTTTATAGTGGCAGTTAATTGCATAGTTATGTGGTCAAATGTGGTCAGAAATATCTATTTGACTCTCTAATATCCGCTAGGGGTGGCAATGAGTGACACAACACGGTTACAGAGACAAAAGGCACGATAAAGCAGATATGACACGACATGATTACAAACACGATTACAGAGATAAAAAGCACGATTAAGCTGGACATGACATGATAACACGATACAAACACGAAATTGGAAATTAATTTAAAATTACAACTACTGTTATATTAAAGATCAAATAAAATAGATAACCCGAAAATACGTTAGTGTGACACAAACACGACGCGATAACACGATTTGCCACCCCTAATATCCGCCATCATAGATTGAGTTTCTCCATCTCTGTCTGGGCTTGGGCGGGCGTTCCATGTCCAAGCTTGAGCCTGTCCCCCAAACTTAACCCAATGGGCGAGCCGGAAATTTCTTTTGTAATATTTTGAAAACCGAAAGATGTCATTGTAAAATGTTTGATGACGCCGGAAAATTCCTTTAGATCAACTAATTGTTGTTGCAAATTGTAAAGACAATATCAAACCTCAAGGGGATTTCTATAATTTTAGAACTCCTCTAGGTCTTTTAGTATTACCCCAAATCTCGGGGTTTTGCGCAATTATCCCAATTTATAATAATGTGGATCATGCATTACCAAAATTTTACATTGTATTGCCATAAAATTCTACAACATTTGTTTCAAAAACATCGTATTTTACATCGTACAATAAATTCTACCATATACAGAATATTTCGGTCAAGGTTAGAGCAGATAAAAGAACCCCTACAAGGGATGATAAAATGAACACATCTCTATCATCTAATGACGGCGTTGCCATAACAATCCTCTCCCACTGCTACTCTGAGCAATGTTTTCATCCGTTGAATCTGAACCGCTTCCGATTGATTCATCAGAACTAACCTCCGGCTGGAGTTGTATCCTATCAGCATGTTTGACGATCCAATCTGTGAATTCAGGAGATGATGCCCACTCGGCTAATGCCTGCCGAGTAGATTCTTCTGTGAAATCCTTCCACTCTTCCTTTGAAAATTTCTTCCTGTTGGGTGTCCTGTGAAAGGTTGAGTAGTAATCCTGGCGATTTGTACTACCGCTGAGACTAGATGGTGTTGAGTTGTAATCCTGGGGATTCGGAGCACGCCTGAGACTAGATGGTGTGACAACGCCTGCAACAACCGAAGTGTTAAAAAACTAAACAGAAAACAAAAAGGGATAATTACAAAAAACTACCCGAGGTTTATCCTAATTACAAAAAACTCCGGTTATCTTTCAGAATCACAAATACTCTTTTCAAGTGTTACAAGGACCCCATTGAGGTTTCTGGTTACCTAACAAATATCCCCCACTTGAGGGTGGAACTTGGAAAAGAGAAACAAATGTCAAGAGATTATTTGTAATTTTTGGAAAAGTGGAATTTTTTTGGGCTAAACCTCAGGGTAGTTATTGTAATTGTAACAATATGCTGAGAAAACTTGATTTATCTTCATTAAGAGATTATATATATATACACAAGTGGTTGGGGACACATAGCCTAAAGTCATCAACCCACTACCTAAAGTGACATAACATGTTCCCTAAAGTGCTATAACATGTTCCCTAAAGTGCTCATTAATAATATATACATTTACTTTAACACTCCCCCTCAAGTTGATGCATAACCATTGATCATGCCCAACTTGTTACAAAGATAATCAACCCGAAACCCATTAAGAGCTTTTGTGAAGATATCTCCCAATTGTTCTCCGTTTTCACGTATCTGTAGAGATCAAGCCTTTTTCGAATCTTTTCACGAACAAAGTGACAATCAATCTCAATATGTTTGGTTCGTTCATGAAAGACTGGATTGGACGCAATGTGAAGTGGCTTAGTTGTCGCACCATAACTTAGCGGTATAGAAACTTTAAAACCTACTTCGAGGAGTTGATGTATCCACATTATTTCACATGCAAATTTAGCCATGGCCCTATATTCGATTCCGCGCTTGAACGTGAGACCACATTTTGCTTTTGCTTTTCCATGATACCAAATTGCCTCCAACAAATACCTGATAACCTGAAGTAGATCTTCGATCTTCCTCGATCCCCCCAATCAAGATCGAAAAACCTTCAATCCTAGTATGCCCGTGATTGCTATATAGAATTTCTCGCCCAGTGCTCCTTTCAAATAGCACAAAATATGCTCAATGACTTTCCAATGGTCTTTTGTTGGAGATGACATATCTTGGCTTACCACACTTACCGAATAGCAATATCCGGGCCAGTATCGGTTAGATAGTTCAATTTCCCAACCAATCTCCCTGTATCTCTCCAGGATCCGGAAACAATTCGCCATCTTTTGTAAGTTGTGCATTAGGAACCATAGGAGTGTTGTATGGTTTAGCCCCCTAATTTTTCTGTTTCGGATAATAAGTCGAGCACATATTTTCTTTGAGATAAGAATATCCCTTTCTTACCTCTCAAAGACTTCAACGCCCAAGAAATATTTTAGTGCCCCTAAATCTTTTGTATGAAAGCGGGTATGAAGAAAAGTTTTGAGAGATGAGATACTACCGGTATCACTTCCGAAAGAATGACAATATCATCAACATAAACCACTAATAGAATGACACCAGCTGTAGATTGTTTGTAGAATACCGAATGATCTGATTTACTCTTCTTCATGCCAAAATTCTCAATAGCTTGACTGAATTTTCCAAACCATGCTCGAGGACTCTGTTTCAAACCATATAAGGACTTACGAAGACGACAAACTTTCCCTAAACTCCCCCGAGCAACAAACCCGGTGGTTGCTAAGTAGACTTCTTCCGAAGATCACCATGAATGAATGCATTTGTGATGTCTAACTGATGTAAAGGCCAAGAATATGTGGTTGCCATAGAAATGAACAACCGCACAGATGTGAGCTTAGCGACGGTGAAAAGGTGTCGAATAATCAACTCCATATGTTTGAGCATATCCTTTAGCAACAAGCCGTGCTTTCAATCTAGCAACAGTTCCATTCCATCGGATGAGTTTTAATAAAAAACCCACTTACAACCAATAGCGCTTTTTACCCGTAGGTAAGTCAACTAAGTCTCAAGTACCATTACTATCTAAAGCGATCATCTCCTCAATCATACCTTTGTGCCAACCCGGATGGGATAAAGCTTCATGAGCAGTTTTTGGTATAGAGAGAGAATCAATAGATGATAAAAGAACACGAGGATGGTGATAAATGAATATATGATACAAATGAGGATATAGGATAAGTACATTGTCGTTTACCTTTACGAGCGCAATAGGGAGATCATCACTGGATCCGGATCCGATGACGGAAGAAGTGGCGCAGACACGGAGCGGGAGGAGCGATTAGGGAAGATGGGTGCGACAGTATAAACTTGTGTTATGGGAGGTTTAGCAGACTAGCGAAATGCCTGGACTGGAGGATGTAATAGTGTAGATTAGAACATCATCGACGCCCACAGAGAGTCAAGGACCGGTCGAGGTGCAAATGGAGTTTGTTCAAAAAAGGTGACATCGGTGACGACACAAGATATTTGTTAAGAGTGGGGTAATAACACCGATAACCTTTTTGCACACGGGAATATCCAAGGAAAATACATTTTAGAGATTTGGGATCAAGTTTCAGTAATGTGGGGTCGAACATCCCGAACAAAACAAGTACAACCAAATGTTCGTGGCTCAACAGAAATAAGGATTTACCGGAAAGAGAACGAAAAGGAATGTCACGGCACGAGAATAGAAGAGGGCATACGATTAATCAAAAAACAAGCGGTGGAGACGGCATCGACCCCAAAAATGTTTAGGAACATGCATTTGAAATAGTAAAGCTCGAAAGCGAGTCTCGGAAGATGTCTATTTTTTTGCGTTCAAAGAACGCCATTTTGTGATGGCGTATCTACAAGTTAAGTTTGGTGAATAATGCCATTTTGTACCATATATTTTTGAAAGGATTCGACAAGTATTCTTTAGCATTATCATCACGCAAAATTTGGACAGATGTATTGAATTGAGTTCGGATTTCAAAGACAAAAGGTAGTAAAATGATGAAATAATTCAAGCGATTTTTCATTAAAAATAACCATGTCATTCGAGAATAATCATCAACAAAGGTGACAAAATACTTAAACCCAATTTTAGACACTACAGACAAGGACCCCAAACATCGAGAATGAACTAACAAACGGAGCATTAGCTCGCTTATTGACTCGAGGAGTAAAACTCGAACGATGGTGTTTAGCAAACTGACACGACTCACAATTGAATGCAGATATACTGGAAAATTGAGGACAAAGTTTCTTCAACGTAGAGAATGAGGGATGTCCTAACCGACAATGTGTCGTAAAGGGTGTAACATTGCTAGAACAAGCAAGAGACTTTGGAATGTGTGTATCAAGAATGTAGTGGTATCAGAGCATTTGTGTATTCGGGGGAAGGAAATATCGAGCTGGCTGCAATTTGAGATTTCGCAGTCTCAAATTCAGAAGGTAAACCTGTCAAGAAACTCATAACGGCCATCTTTTCGCGTTGAGCTGCCTGAGCTTTTACATCAGTACTAAATGGAAATAACAAATTAAGTTCCTCATGAGTTTTCTTAAAATCCATAAAGTAATCGATGAGGGATCTTTCACCTTTTCTCGCACGATAAAAAGCTTGACATACATCATACATACGTCTGATATTTCCTTCCCGAATACACAAATGCTAAGTAATCCATTAATTCTTTCACAAATTCACAATGATTTATCATACCAACAACGTCACTATCAATGGAATTACGAATTTGTAAAAATAAACGAGCGTCGTCTCGTAGCCAAGTGACCTTTGAATCATCAGTAGGTGGGTCCTCGGTTAGATGTTGATCCATAGAAATACTACGCAAATAGAGTCGAACAGTTTTAGTCCATCTAAATAATTAGACCTATTAAGTTTATGATCCGTTATTTTAGACATGACGGGAATCGATTCGAGGCACGTAATCACAGATTTCTTTTCATCCATATTTGTCGAATACCAATCGAATAATAGATCCAAAACTCAACAAAAATGGACCAAAGGCTGAAATTTAATAAGGGTCAAACCTGGTCAAATCGATCCAACACAAAGGGAATGTTGACCGAAACAAACCAACGGCAGACCGTGAAAATAAAGAGCACCAAGACGAGCAGCAGACTGACAAATGGCAGCAGACTGACAGACGGGCAGCAGTCGGGCAGTCGGGCAGCAGACTGACAGACGGGAGAAAGAAGCAAAGTAGGCAGACAGGCAGCAAACTGACAGAGTGAACTTCTCCAGAAATGTGTGGCTCGTGTGAACAGTACGCAGCCGGAAAAAAAAATCTGGAGATTTTTTTTTTTTTTTTTTTTTTTTGAAAACCCTAACCCCAAAATCTGAAACTCCTAAACCCTCTCTTGAACCTCAGCTGTGTGCTTTGATACCATGTAACAATATGCTGAGAAAACTTGATTTATCTTCATTAAGAGATTACATATATATACACAAGTGGTTGGGGACACATAGCCTAAAGTCATCAACCCACTACCTAAAGTGACATAACATGTTCCCTAAAGTGCTATAACATGTTCCCTAAAGTACTCATTAATAATATATACATTTACTTTAACAGTAATTAACCCAAAAAAAAAAGAGGTGTTACATAATCCAAGGGGTTTCTAAGCATCAAATCTCTGCACTGATAAGAAAGATTGCAGGGTAGAAAGCTCATAACTCTACGGGTAAAAGTTACTGAGTCAACATCTATTCTTCGACCTTTCTTATTTTTAATGGATTAATTTCTGCGACATACCCCTTTGCTTAATTTGATAATAAAACTTTTCACTGGATCATACGAAGAATCTGAGCCCTGAGACTGAAACAAATTTAGAGGTATAATCAGTTCACATCTAAGTTCAACCGCATATTGTCCGCACCTGAGGTTTTGTTTGAACATAGACTTACTAGTCAACGACATGACCAAATATGTCTTACTCAAGCTCATTACGCTTGTCATTAATCTCAAGATTAATTAATGATAAGAAAGTGTAAAAATTGTTTGGTAAAATTAACAAGTCGACTCCTTGGAGTTTCTATTTTAACACACAATATCAAGATGGATCTGAAGCAGTCGGTTCAACCAACAGCCTTCAACTTGAAAAGATACTCAACATCAACCACAAAAAAAAAAAAGTTAACATTGAACGCTTGCATGCTTGACAATATCTGGAACTCAGTAACACAACTTTCTTTTTCTTCTGACAACCATAATTTACCACTACTACAGCCATTTTCAAGAGTGTAATTATGTCTGTACATCCATCGATGCTTATACGCATGCGAAAAATGAAGATGCAATGGTTGGAACTATGCGCAAAAGATACCACGAAAAAACTTGGGAGAGAGATAGAGAGACAGATACCTTTCGCGGGCGAGTTTGACCAAGCAGGTGAGCTCTTGGGGCTTTTCCATAAACTTCTTCGAGGAGTGGTAGTTCCTGACCTACTTAAAAATTCAGTACGCTTATTCTTATTTACTCTTACACTGCTCCTCCACCTTGGCGAATACCCACCTCCAGAATACGTAATATCCCTACACCACAATATGCACCTTAAAAAATGTTCTATGTAAATGGCAGAAGAAGGATCACATGTTCCACCAAATACCACAGCCTATGAACAACAGTAAATTAATACAACAAAGATTCAATTTTTTTCTTCTCAACCATTAATAATGAATATCTGTCACATCTTAAAGACAAATATATGCTCAAAACTCATGGCAATAGGTAATGCAAGAATTCACCAATGTAGATAATAAATAAAGCAGGGGTGCATCCTTGCCTTAGCCCCCCAAAATTTTTTGAAAATTTTGTTATTTATATGTATATTTAAATTTAAAATATTTATTTTTAGTACTAAATATTTATTTTTTATTGATTTAGCCCCCCCCCCCCCAAAAAAAAAAAAAATTATTTAGCCCCCAAAGATACGGGTCTAGCTCCGCCCCTGAAATAAAGTACTGGTATCTCAGAAAAGCAAAACAAATTAATATCATATGAAATGTTGATCATGGAAATCTAATTGAATAGTGATTCGTGATTACTTGCAGCAAGAAGCAATATAGTACTTACCCAAGGCCATGCAACATTGAAGAAGTGAGAGAAAAGTAAATCCCCAGAAGAAAAACAAGCAGTGCCATCGCCAAAGGAGTATCAAGTGTACTCTGAGATTGAATACAACCAAAAGTCAGAAACCACATAATCGTTCAAAAAGCAAAAGAAAGAAACAATTGTATACTCATTAACGAGATAAATCAAAATTTTAAAGTGAAACACAAAAAGAACAGTCTTTTGAGGATATAAATATCAAACTAGCAATATTCAATGATGGAATCATGGGATTTTACAGAATACAAACTGTTAGTCAAACATATACCGAAAAGATTGAGTGGCTAATAGCAACCTGACGAAGCTAGAGATATAAAATGTTACAGACAGAAAATATGTTTTCCTGTAAGCAGAATTCATATAGTAATAGGAAGAAGCAAAGATGAGTCTAAGTAAGAATATAAAAAACATGATAGGCAAGACAGGTGAAGTCACCGCATAGCCTTGCATGACAATTATAACACCCTACCCATCTTCTGATGCAGGGAAGAAAATATGTATTAAATTTGATAATCCATTGTTGCACATATATTAACCAAATTACCGAAAATAAAACTACCGAAAATAAAACAACCTGAAAGATAAACGTCACAGCAATTACACGTAAAGCCCATTTCACAAATTGCGCTACACCAACGTCCACACTTCCATCTTCGGCAACAACGAATTTCCGAACAAGCCAATATCCAAAACCAGCCCCAGCAAGTACAATTCCAACTAGCAAGAACACAAGCACCTGTAGGCCAAAAAGGTGAGAAAAATGAAAATATTACAAAGGAAAAGAAAGGTATGATTTGTATTAAAACTAGGCAAACAAATAAATGGGAGGAATGAAGAGATAGATATGTACGACTACTTATCGTCTAGAAGCATGCTTAACGGGAATTTCTAGTTATGCAAAACTACAGAGGGATCCTAAACTGAGAAAAGAGAAACTTGAAAATTTTAAGCCGGCACTTTGCCAGTGTAATAATGGAAAACTATTACAGCAAAACAAATAATATTAATTCATACCATGCACAATTTGCTTAGTTTTATTTACAGTAGTAAAATATATAACATAATGCATGTTACATTCTTTGTAAGTCTATGGTACACGAATTCCAATATTAAATGCAGCACTGCAGCTGTACGTCTTCATTGAATTGAACAATATGTGGACAGGATGATTCGTGTTGCTTAACTCTTTCCTTGTTCCAATCTACACCACCGTGTTTGATATTGAGTCCAACATATGTAGTAAACTCCATCAAAAGTAGTAGATGGAGAAGCATATGTGAGTCACAATAAAAATTACCAGACAAAATTTCCCTTATCTAACAAGTGTTTTGTGTACAACAGGATGTATATAAAAGATGTTCATGCTCTGCAGTGACAGAATGACAGACAAATAAATCAAAACGTCATTCCATTCACCAAAGGATAGCCATAGAACATAACCACCACAATGATATTATCGCTCACAAAGAGATAAATGGATAAAATCGTACAAGATTACTTGCCCTGATTAATCCATCCACATACTATAAGCTCACTTTATCAGTCAAACTAACCCACCCCAGCCGAATGTATGATAAATCTTTCACATTTTACCATCCTCAATGTATTAAAAGGCATGTGATGAAATTAGCACCATATGTATGCAGGAGCTATGTTCACCAAAAGACCAGCACAATTAAGACACAGAAAGACAAATATATGCAGATTCAGAGAACAAGACTTCAAAATTCTCACCAAGAAGAATTCAAACCCTGTCTGGAAATTATCATTTATATAAATAAAAATATAATTTGCATGCCCAAAAAAAATTCCAAAGTAGCATGTGACAATGTCCATCAGTTTCTTATTCAAATCTCTCGTATGCCCACTAGCAACAAAAGATTCGGCACAAGTAACATGCATGACATTCTTGCATTAAATAACTACAAGTACTTACAGGGTTGTGCATCTCTTCACTGATCCCAAAATTGACAAGAATCGAGTTGACAAACATGGAGAATCGATTTAGTAAAAAAGATCCTGCTCCAAGCTGAAATACAATTCACAGGTACCAAATATACATAAGTATCTATAATGAAAACAGAGAGAAAGAAGAGAGAGGATAGCCCTCACAAATCATAGAGATCATAGAGAATATCAGGAAACTTACCGCTAAACCACATAATGTGCTATAGAGAGCATTTTTCCTGCCAGTTGGCAACAGTTTCATTCCCTGCAATGGGTTGTAACATAATAGCAAATCTCAAAAATTGACAGAATAATGTAAGGAAAAGAAAAGGGGTTATACGTTTTTCCATAAGGTTCTTAAAGATTTTTCCTCCCCAGGTATAAGTAGATCCATAAAGGGATTTAAGAATCAGCTACACTAGCCTCATGTGACATTCAAAATCAGATAGAAGAAGAATACGGGGAAAAAAAGGAAATAAATAAAGAAAGAAAAGTTCACTCCAAATTCTGGTACCATTGCATAAGAACATGAAGGAACTGAGTGAAATAGGATTATTTTGTTTCATCTTCTTCTATGCATCCCACTAGCTCATTCATGTCTGCCAAGGATACTTGGTCCACCAAGTGATAAACTGTCTCATGCTAGAACTAGATCTCTCTAGAACAAGCAATGGCGCAGAAAGTCCTCTTTCCCCTGGCTTTTCTAACCTAGGCCAATCTTATTTTACTAAATGTAGCGCACACTTATTTTTCTGGCAACCAGACATTCAAAAAGCAATTCACAAGTACTAGGATTTCCAGCTCAAGTAGTTGTTTTTTTCTGGCTCAATCGCTGCTGAGGTATCCCAAGCAAGGAGTGAAGATAACAGAAATCAGGAATGAAAAAGGAAGCCACAATGTATGTGTTCATAACTGATAGCTCTTGATTTAGCTATCTGCAGGTAAATGGTAACTGTTACTCCTGCAATAAAAACATACTTTCCTTTGCTCTAACATTATTTCCCTAAAAGAAGTGAAGTCATATATGTGTGCAACACTTTCTCAACTGGTGAGATACATTTGAACCAAGGATGCTGATCACCCTACAACGAGCATGTTTCTCGCGACATCTGAATAATATAAATGCTGTTATACTCTGAGGTTCCCAGAGATTACATAATTAACATTTTCCCTTAAATTTGCCTTCACCCGGGGTCTTTTTAAACTTGAGGGGCACATAACTAGGCCACTTTTCTGTCTTTAGCACAAATATTTCCTATTTGGCAATTTTATGTTTCCCACTCGCAACCTATGAGCCCCTCATTGTTACAGAGAAAACTTCCAGGTTTAATTGCAGATGTAATTTTAACAAAAACCTTATACTGCCCACATCTGAAAATATATTAATAGCCAGCAGAATCCGCAGGTAAATGTAAAGAAGAGAAGAAAGAAACAGAGCTACCAACAGCGAAAAGAAGGATATCGAATTGGAAATGTATACTCAGCAATTAAATTCAAATTCATGAAAGTACCTGGAAGAGAAGGATTATCACGACAAGACAAACTCCAATAGCCATTGAACTGCTGTAGTAAAAAGGAACCCAGCTACTAACAATTGGTGCCAGCAGCAATAAAACAAAACCAATAGCCAGACAAAGTAACCGCCATTTGTGAAACTCTGCCAATAAAAACAGAAATATAGCAAGAGAGTGAGCGCAATTGAGTGTGAGAGGGAAACACGCACACAGAGAGACATTTTCAACTAGACAATGAAAGCATTTCTACAAGAAACTCAAGCATGCAGTAGGATATGCTTGACCTAATTTAACGCTGACAGTCACAGAACCAGACAAGTTATTGACAAACTTCACATCAATGTATCTCTCCTCATAAGGGGAAATTACAGAGCTCCAAATTCCGGTCTGGATGCTTTCCCAGTTATCATTATGACATTGGCACAAGCCAAGTGAAGAATTGCTGCGAAAGATATTTTCAATGGGGTTAGAAGTATCCACAAATAGGGCAGCCTTAGTCGAAGAAATGCTGAAGCAGTCGTTTTTGACTGACCTGTGCAAGCAAATCTGAACATTCTTGTATGACTTCTCCTGAATTTCATCTGATGGGACCAAGGTGATCCTGTGTGCACTAGAATAACTCCCAAGTTTTAGTCTTGATAGACCAGAGACAGTGACACGTGCACACCGCACAACATCTTTAGATGGAACAGATTCCACAAGCACGACAGGAGTGGCATTTACTACTACATCACTTCCTGAAAGTTCAGCAAAAAAACATCAGATAACTTTTCATGAATATGAAACAAAGAGCGACAAACACTAACAATATTATTCAATTTCACCAGTAAAAATTACATAGGAAGTCGGAATCTGTAATTAGTTCTGCCCAAGCTTCTTACTTATGCAATTGAGTAGTTTACATTTTCAAAGCTAACTCGTCCTCAAAATCAGTAACTTTTTTTCAACAGTGAATATGTTAAATTCAGATGCAACAAGACTTTTGGAAGGCTAAAACTACGACCCAAAACCAGCAATTCTTCTGCGACCTCCAAAGCTTCAATTAATAATTTAATACAATGGGTAGCAACTGAGAACTAAGTTAAAAAAAAAAAAAAAAACCAATCCCTACATATATGCTACTAAATAAGATTTCAAACAGAAAATAGAGTAAATGATGAGATCCTTCACCATTGTCAAAGACCATCAGAAGATCCCACAACATGCCCAGTAAAGAACGAACTAGCTGAAGGAGATGGAAGAAATCCAATCTTAAATCCCATCGATTTATTTACCAAAATTTGTAATTTCCTCCAAAGTAAGAAAACCATATAAATGAGTAGATATAGAAGTGTCTCAAACCAAGCCCAACCCCCCACCCCAACCCAAAAGAAAAAGAAAAGAAATTTGCATCACAATGTAAAGAAACTTAACATATTCGAATTGCTTATTCCATACGCTTAATTGCCTCGAATTATACTTCTAGCTTACTTTGCACGCAGTACTACATACGATAATTACATTGCACAATCCATAATCATCACAGTAGAAATAACGATGACAACAAAACCTAATTTTGCCACAAAAACAACTCCTCAAAACCGATTCCAAAACTTAGGTCAGGTAAATTCAAAGAATAACCCGATTTAAACCCTTGTAAACAATGGAAATTAAGTTACCAGCGAGTGCTGTCACGTGACTGGAGCGTGAGAAGACGGAGATGAAAGCCAGAAAGTACAATACGGCTGCAGAAGTTGCAGTGGCGGAGAACCCCATTATTCTTCCTTCGGGGCGAAGGAGACAATCAAAAGTCTCGAGAGAGAGCGCGCTAAAAATTCTTTCAGCATTTATTATTTCAGTTCAGAGGTTTTTGGGGTGTTTTTGTAATATTTAGATTCTGTTTGGGCTTAGGGAGAAATAGACGAATATTGGGACAACAAAGGCGGTTGTCAATTAAAGTGGATTCTTCCTTTCATTTTTCTCTACTTTTTTATTCTTTTGTTTTTGGTTATATACATTTTTTATACCCTTTCAAAAAATATATACATTTTTATACACCTATTATTTATTTTTTTTACTTCTACCGCCTATCACCCACAAAAATAAAACTCTAATAACTTGTTAATGTTCCAATTGGTTATGGAAATTTTTCATCTTTATTCCGCTAGATAATATTGTTTTACTAAAAATGTGAATATTTATGATAATTTGAAAAAATAAACCACTGTTCACTCACTTTCATTTTTTCCTCTCATCAATCACTTTTACTCATTTGTTTACATATATTTAACTATCAATCATATTTAATCATTATTTTTATTATTTCTATATCAAATCAACTTTCATTATTACTTTTTCATCTCATATTCAATCACACTCTCAAAATTCATCTTTTGCTTTTCAATTTTTTTTAACAATTATTCTATAACAAAAATGAAAATTTTCAAATTGAAAGTATTTCCAATCGCACCCCCGGGTAATGAGATGATACTCAAGTGGGTAGTACTCAACCCCCTTGTGATTGTGACAAGTGTCACATTATAACATATGCATGTATTTTTTTTCAAAAAAAAAGAAAATCAAAATAGGACACATGTAACAATCTTACAGGAGTTGGGCACTACCCACTTGGATAGCATCTACTTACCCCTAAATTTGTTTGAAAAATGAATGGCATCTATATTTGAAATCATTATTTATATACTCAGTATACACCAATCATATATTTCCTAATAGACTGAAAAACGAACTAAACTACTCGATACTCGATTCGAGATCGATTGCTAAAAGCTCGTTTGAGCTCAGTTCGTTAACATAACGAACTAAGCCTGAAAATATTTTTCCATTTAATAAGATGTAAACCTCGACTCGATTAGGAAAAAAAGAATAAAATATGTGTAAAAATATCAAGCTACTCGAACTCGATTCGAGTTCACTCGACTAAAGCTCGTTAGAGCTCGATTCGATTAAAAATTAAAGCAAACTCAAATACAATTTTTGAAGTTCAATTAGAATTCAAACAAGTTTGAACAATATTATTTTCGACTCAACCGACTAGTTTACACCCCTATTTCCTGAAGTATAATATGTATCGATTAATAATTCATGGGCTTTGTAGCTACTCGGCATTCAACAGTCATCTCCTACATTTCTAAAGTTCATGAAGGAAGATCTTATGAAGTTTGTGTGTATTTTGTCCCGATTTTTTTCATATTTTAAAAATAATATAACTCACCAGCAAACAAACAATATGGTGAAATATCATATCAATAAAAGTAATGACACGCTTTTAAACCACATTATGTGAACTTTCAATACAATGTTGCATAAATCGCTATGCGCTAACTCCTAGGAGCGGTACTATTTTTAATTTTAATATACTTTTGGCCAATTTTTTGGACATAATCATCTCGGTTTAGAGGAGCCTAGCCTTTTTTCAACCCTGCTTTCTTGTGCACAACTAACATATGCAATGTGCTTGTAAGAGCATATGAAGCATCTAAGTTGGATGAGTTTTAACTCATGTAAAGTAAGTTCTTGAATGTTTCATCACTTCAACATTTTATTGTTAATGTTACTTCAACATTATCATTAAACGCCAATTGTATAAAATGACATCATCAACACAAATAATCAATATACGTTATATATTGATATTATTGAAATAAGAGATGAAACACCATGTGAAATAAAAGCTCCAATTGACGAACTATTGTCACTCACGTATAGACATTTATCTAAGTAAAAGAAAACCAATTGCACAAACCAGTTTGAAAAGAAGTGGTCTTATATGAGACTGACTCATGGAATTAAGTTCATAAGACGGATCCTAAAACACGCAAAAAGTATGGGTTTTCATGGGTTTGGGTTGAAAATAGGTACCACATTTCTAGTCTTTTCCAGATACATGTATATTCATAATCCCATAATCCATCCAAAATTGTTTCATTCAAGAGCTTTAAATAAGTCCCAGCTATTCTTTCACCCTCTTGACAAGGAAATGCAACAGAGCCAGATTTTGCAAAGTTGCTAGCAGTTACAGCAGTCTAACTATACATAGACTAAAATACATCCCCCTACTGAAAATCAGAAACTCACCTAAAGATGTAATACTAAATTAAAGAAAAAAATCAACTTCTAGCTAAGGCCTAATGCTATGGTCATCCGAAATCGTCTCTTCAGACGAAGCATCACTCGGGATTATGATCAAGTCCTCCTGCTTATCAACCTGGCATTCGCGTAGTTCACTTTTTCCACGCCATATAACAAATGGTGAATCGGTGCAAGGAGCATTCCCACCATTCTGTGGCTCGGTTCTCCTCTGAATGGGGGCATTTTTGGTATTCAACCATGGTTGCTGAAAATTTCCAGAACAGCCGAAATTAGGATTGGAAACTGACGAAACCACGTTCTGGGTCGGCCCAGATGGCCTTGGAGGGATTTCAACTGCTTCTCTTAGCCAGTGTGGTAAACTCCCCTTCGCATAACCAGCTTTAAACGAAGATTCATCCCAGAAGTTTGTAACTGGCTTTTGAAATTTTCGGTTTCTTGTTAAATTCGTAAAATGTATGGACGACGGTCTCTTCTGGGCCCCGCATTCGTTTAGTGGGTTTTGAACCCCAAGGGAAAGTTGAACTTCATCTACCGGACCTTTTTCCCGTGACAAAAAATCTGGACGACTCGCATATTTTACTTGAGAAACGGGCGTACCGTAGAAAAGTCGAGATTGTTCCTCTTGCCACCTGTCAGCCAAGTCCCGAGCCATTTTCCATGGCGAGAAGTGCAGTCTTCGATCCCTTAGTATGGCGTCCCAATTACCATTACCGTGTCTTCTTACACCAACCCAAAGACAATCCAACTCCTCTTCAGACCAGGTGGTTGGAGATTCGAACTTGTCCAAAAGTCCGCTTTTGATTCCCCTCGCGGCTCTTGCTCTAGTTAAAATGTTATCGAGCATCATCAGGTGTCGTGAAAACGAGTGTGCTCGATTTGAAGTAGATGGTAGGAAATCTTGTAAAGGTTCCTTAGGTTGTATTTGGGGCCACTCATATAAGGGAGAGTAATAAGGGCGACTATTAACCATTTGTTCCGACTGCAGGGACAAATTATGAATGTGTGAAGACTGTAAGCTTGGCGGCAGAAGTTGGCACAACTTTTTCGGGTCATTAGCTAATGGGAGCTTGTCATTGCTTCTATTCTCTGGGAATAACTGAAAATCAACCCAGAATGCAATAAATAACCAAACGTAATAGAGGTTTCTGCGATCACCAAAAAGAGAGGGAGGGGGCGGGGGATGAAACTACAAAACCTATCTCTATAGTTTAGCCTACTTGTGAAAGAACCCAGATAACTTTTAAAATTACAAATACCCCTTTAGGTATTACAAACATACTCAAGGGGGTTTGTCATTGCTTAACAACTATCTCCCTCTTGAGGGTGCAATTTGTAAAATATGAACAAATATCAACGGGGTATCCGTAATTTGAAAGATAGCTGGGTTTTTTTGTAACTACACTTGACCTCGAGGGTACTTTTTGTAATTAACCCAAAAATTGAGATGAATGGCAGGTTGAAGCTCAGCTGGAAATGAACTATCACCACCAAAAAAGGTAGACATTATAAAATCAGTTAATGAACAAGAATTTTTTCCTGCAGTTTACCTGTATACATTTGTTTTTGGATGAGGTGCCCATAAACACTGGTGGAGACTCTAAGATAAACTTTCCCTTGTCACTAACAGTCCTCACTGGAGAACCATTTCCAGCGCACTGCACTTGCAAAGTTGGTATATCCTTGTTAATCTTACTAGTTGAGCCTAGAGAATCATACAGAACTTCCGAAGGTCCAGGTAGATGATTTCCATCAGAATCACAGTCAAGTGGTATATTGCAGTCAATATCACGAGAAGCTGCAGTATCATAACCACATATGATTAAAAAAAAACTATATTAATAATTATGATTATACCTAAGGAAAAAGAAAAGGAGCAGAAAAATAGAAATGATCTAAAAAAGTAAGCTGAAACTGTAGATGAATCTATTTCGTGGTTTACTAGTGCTTTAATGTTGAATCCATACCAGGTGGAGAAATGGATAAATCCAGCAAGGTTACAGAACCTCTCCTCCGTAAAACATTAGTAGGCATTCTTATAGTGTTTACATCTTCATTTGACAAGCCTTGAGGTCTCACATTTATGCGGTGATTATCTTGGACACCCATGCAAACTTTTCTTCTGACGAAGACATCTCATGAGAGTTCTGACAAACTTGTGCAACAGTTGGGGCGTTTTTAGCTATTCCGTGTGGAAAATGCAACGGATTATCCATATTCATGACCCTGTAAAACTGATTTCGTATCAAATATCATATCCCAAAAGTAATTAAATGACATAACACTCTGACCAAAACTTACATTGCAGCTGGGGCAGAAAAAGAGCACGAATTATCAATATCCTCAGGAGGTTTCTGTCAGAACAGAAAATTCATAAGCATCAGATATGAAGTGTTGCATTAATTTATAAAACTACTTTCGGCATAATTCAGTTACAATAGTAGAGTCAATTACAACAAATACTCCACAAGCAGTATCCTTGCTCCCAGGGCATTTGAGTGAACGAAAGCACATCCACAGTTGCAACGGATGGTTCTACTTGGATCATTTTGTCTGTTCTGCTGGTTTTACACTAAGAATTATCATGTCATTCAGTAAAATGTCATGAGACGGGCCTACACATCAGAATGCCTTCTCCATATATTTAATAATGCAAATACATCTGACGTTTTGGACAGAAACAGGAAGACCAAATCCTCTTGGGCTACATTCTGGACTAAATGAGATCTACTATGTTTTAAAGAGTGGATGGAGTTTCAGCTGTCACTGGAGATTGAAACCTGGATGAACCAAGTTTCAACATTCTATAACTCATGGCACTTTTTCAGCCGCGATTAATAATGCGTGCCCCTACTTAAAGAGTTTGATTAGAAACAGTAAATGGGCCTTGGAGCATGCAGAAATACTTGAACAAAAAAAATATATTACCAAATTGCATATCAGAAAAGGTAAAATCACAGTTTCTGCATGCCATCGGCATCCATGATACAATTACTATTTGATTAATGAAGAAGTAATTATTGTTAAAAAGATGGTATATATCACTGTTCGGCCTTCGCCATTTTTTCATTTCTCATTGATTTGGAAAGAAATGATTAAGTAAACAAGAGAACTAAGTATTATAGTAATTTGCCTTTAGGGGAAGTGGGAAACAGTAATATATTACATTGCTCCCATTTATGTTCTCCAAGCATTGATCTAGAAAAAAATCTCTGAGTTTGGCATCAGTTTATAAATTAAGACGCATGCTAATTTCACCCCACTCCCCTCTATGCATAGTGATCCAGTCATTGAGATCGTGAAATCTTAATGTTAACACTGAGTGGAGGAATATGCAACTTTAAAAAGTGAACCATGGCCTCCCACATATCTTATAACCAAACTCAAACTCATTATTAGTTCTCAAGTACAGTTGGTCAAGATATCTTTATTGTTAATGTCATTTCACACAAGTTGTCAAAGGTACACATATTCAAAAGAGAGTTCTAATTTTTAACCAAAGTATAGATCCAGAAGAAGCAATACTCACAGTAGGTCGAGAGCAGTGGATTGCATTCCTAAATAAAAGAACACTTCAACATTCACTTTTTCCCCATAATAACTTATCTCCATACAAGCAAACTTAATAATATTATAGACATAAATCTAAATGTCTTATAAAAGTGTTAGCATAAACGATGTGGAAGGGACAAGAAATTTGGAAAAATTAACATCTTTAGATATGCAGACACTAAAAAAGATATTGATGTCAGTTTAGAAAAAGATAACATACTTTTTCGTCATTTAACAATAAAGAAATTCATCAATTTACCTTATCGTTCTTGAAATCCACAGAAAAACTTGCAGCTAGTGGTGTTTCAGATGCACATGTATCCGTGCATTCAGAGGCAATATCAGTTGCAGTAATATCCCTGTTCCGCTTGGATCTTCGACAGAATGTAATTAATGTGGAGGCCAGCTTGCGCTTTGTGACTAAATTATTGCCCGAGCTACTATAATGATCTTTATTAAGTTTGTTTCTTTCCTCCAACGCAGATGTTTCTGAAATAGATGTGTCCATTTGAAGGCTACAATTAATTCCATCAGAAGTTTTCAAGCATATCAGATCTGATTCTATTCCAGAACATGCATCAGGAGTTGGTGAAATTGAAAATGTCTCCTTGCACCTATCTTCAACTGAAGATGTCTCCTTGCACTTATCTTCATGTGAAAATGTCTCGCTGCATTTATCTTCATTTGAAAATCTCTCCTTGCACTTATCTTCATTCGAAAATGTCTCCTTGCACTTACCTTCATATTCTGAGCCCGACTTCACAAACAACGATTCTGATTGAGTAGCAGCTGATTTTTCTTCAGCATTAGATTCACCAGCAGAATCAATCTGACATGTTTCTCCAGGGCTTCCCTCCAAAGGTACATTTGGATGAAATGTTATTTGTTTCACATGAGATTCTTGAGACCACGTCTTTTGCTCCAGAGTGTTTCGAGTTTGGTTGAAACTGAGGAATCTTGCTGTTTTGTGCATGTAACGCAAAGCCTTTGCAATTTCGTAGCCTGCTTCTATGCAAAGATTATATAGTCAAAGAGATAACTGTGGTTATGATTCATCAACAATCTAAAATGTCCATTTCATCTAATTCTGCTGAGAAATAAGGAAAAGAAGACTGCATACCTCAGAACATTGACCACGATATTGGGAATCACAAATTTCACATTGCGGCGTATTTTCTCCGAATTTGTCTTTGGAATATTCATCACATGCCTGTGAAAAATTCTAGTATTAGTTGAGAAGTGCAAAATTATATAAAAGGAAACAAATAAAATTAAGATACATGGTTCTTTACATCAGAGCTTACAAAGAGAATTCAAATGGAAGGAAAATGAAAAAAATCGAGAAAATATCACAGCAGCTATAGGAAATAGACTTCAAGGTAAATATAGTTATTACTTTCTGATAGTACTATTTCTCTCGTTGACATAAATATGACCAGGGATTGATTTTCAGCGTCTTGCACTGTTCAAGAGAAGATTAATTTGGGTTCTCAAAATAATGCTGGATGCTAACAGCAATATCACCATAAATTCATGATATGAAAGATTAAACATGAACCGCCAATTGGGATGCGATGTCTTTGCAGTGGGATACGAGTTGTAGACTCGTGCGCACTGATATTCTTAGCACAAATTGGTTCGGAGTTCAGTTCAATATGCTCATTTTGCAAATGAGTCCAGTCCTACTTACAAACTTGATATGAACCTTTGTACTTGAAAATGAAATCTCTAATTACATGTGAAACCAATTAGTTGGAATGATATAACAGTCATAAAGGATGATGCCTCAATTCAGTAAGAAATCTAAATGACATAACCATGTTTCAAGGTTGCATCAACAAGGGTAACAAGCATATCATTGTGAATTTTGAAAGCATTCAGTAATAAAATATTCAAACAATCTCCCTAACGACTAATGTAAACATTCAAAGGGACTCCATTTTTGTTTTCTGCCATAGTTGTTAAAGGCTCAAGGCGCACCAAGGCGAAAAGCGAGGTCCGCGCCTTTTGCACATGAGCGCACATATTAATAATTTTTTCAAAAAATATATAAATTTTGTTTTTAGACTACAAACAAGCCAATATAAGGTTTGTAACTAGTTATATTTCATAAAACACATAATTCATTGCAATTCATAAGAGCAAAACAACCATCAAACACAAAAGTAATAACAATTAATGACAACCAAACACCTATCACCTAAAACAGACACCAGGCAGCTCTCGCAGAAGGCAGAAGTGGGTTCCTGACTCGTTGTTCTCTGTTCTTCTTGACTTCTTGGAGAGAAACGTTTTGCCCATTGCCCTAAATCCCTTCTTTTTTTTTTATTTAGCTTGGCAACTTAAAATTCATAACTTTAAAAAAGTGTTTAAAAGGAAAAGGAAAAAAAGGCAGTGTCTCAAAGGCATGCCTTGCAGGCGCACCCAAGCGCGCGCCTCTGAAGCGTCGCCCGCCTTTGGGCTTCTGAGGCGCGGTGGCCCACACCCTAAGCGTTGGAGCCTGAGGAGCGCCTTTAACAACTATGTTTTCTGCATTTAAGAGTATCAAGGAGAAGAGTGGTCTAAGGTATTGAGGTCTCAGCTTAAGCACTGTATCCACTACTTAAGTACCTAAGTTATGGAAAAGATCCAGAACCTAATCCAACTCCTTTATAAACAATATTTTTGAAAAACAGCTTGTAGCCAGGAATAGTTGATTTGCCACTTCAACATGCTTTATTTAATTCTCTGCTACATATCTTCTATCATGTCCGCCATCCAATTCAGAAACTGCTGAAGTGCTCTTCTTTGTTTTATTTTATCCATCATTCAAATGCTTAAATTTTTACTTCATTTCACAAACTTACCTTCAATGTGGATAACATCTGTCAAGATACAATCTTATATAATGGTTCCCCAGCGTGTCATAATATGCTTCTAAAAGAATGCAGTGCCTTAGTTTCTTTCACATGTACCTACTGAACAGACGACTAGTAACTTTAGAAGCATTCTTCACATATCCTTATGTTGTTGAAACTTAGGTTGCAAGCCTTGGTGCAACTAAATGTTTCCAATCCTAGGTGATATAGAAATAGTCGAACCTCGGGAGGAAATGCAACCAAAATAAATTCTAAGTGCAACTATATCAGCATCTTATTCTGTAATTCAATAAGGATGACAGTAACGGAATATGCAGAGCCACAAGAAGTTGGAAAAACTGTATAATTTCCAAGTTCCATGAATCTACAGGTTATAAAGCAACAAAAGACAGGATGAGACTACAAAGCAAAGTGTTTTACACCGCAAAATTAATGTTTCATACATGAAAACAATCCATGTTAGATATTAACAACTGGAAACACAAAAGAGTTTCTGTGACATTTCTTTTGACTGATATTCTGAAATATTAAAATGAATTCATATGGCATCTCACCCCAAAATCTGTGTCCTTGTTCTGGAATATATGTTCAGCAATTGACTCCTCATGATTGTTAAAATTAGCTGAGGTTTTTGAGTCTGAAATCTCAGAAGGCTTATCAGAATACAAACTTAAAGGAGAATGATCACTTCTTGAGAAAAGCCTCTTCCTCTTGTATGTCACGACTACTTTACTGCCCATTGTCTATGCTTCTGGACGGTATAGCATTCAAAATTCTATGAACCTCGAGTTGGTGCTACAT
Source organism: Rehmannia glutinosa (assembly GCA_016081115.2). Classification (NCBI taxonomy): domain Eukaryota; kingdom Viridiplantae; phylum Streptophyta; class Magnoliopsida; order Lamiales; family Orobanchaceae; genus Rehmannia; species Rehmannia glutinosa. The sequence goes on from JABTTQ020001908.1 coordinate 789,329, forward strand.
TTACAACTGCGAGTATGGATAACCTGTTGTAACTGTCGGTATTAGCAAAAGTGGAACCACAGAAAACAAAAACAATCCTGAAAAGCTGGCTTTTGGAAGCAAACTCAAACATGCAATCATTCTGGTAATCACAATTCCGAGGTATATCTGTACATGATTTTTCAGCATTGTTGTGCGAATAAAATAAACTAGTTTACCCAAAATACTATTTACAAAGTTTACAAGTTGAGAAACACACCATGATGAGCTTGTGTTATACCAGGACCCTAAGAATGCCTCTTCAATTATGCTTAAAAGAACATGCCACTCGGAAGCTGATAAACCAAAGGTTATCAGGAATATTAAACTTTGACAGAATCCCATTTGGCAACACAAATATATATTCGATTAACAAAGAACTAATTCTAATCCAACAATCAATAACAGAAAGCTATTTCCCCTACAGTTCTACAAATTGAACCTCTATAACTCAGCATTCTTAAGTCCAGGAAAAAATATTTTTTCGCAATAATTAAGACAACCCACGAGTAGTTCAAATTCAAAAACATAACACAATATTCATTTCACAACAAACAGTGTGCCGAACTAAGAAAACCAACTAACTCAATCATCAACCCATCAAACCCATTTCAGAATAACAAAATAACATTACAGAAAACCAAAAAATAATCAAAACCCACAAAAAATAGAGTTCAAACAATGACAAATACAATTCAAACTCGTGACTCCGAAACCAAAAAAAAAAAAAAAAGTACTCTATTTACACATACCACCATGCACAGGCAGACAAAGCAGAACAATAAAGAAAAAAATTAGCAAAAACACAGACGCGAGAACATTACCAGCGGCGAGGGAGAAAAAAGGAAGGTCGAAATGAAAAAGTGTTTTCTGGTTTGCAGGTTGCTTGTTTTGAAGAGAGTAGACAGAAAGAAAAAGGAGAGAAGAAAGAAAGGGGGGCTAATTAATTAAGGCATTAAATAGCGTATGGAGAGAGTAGGAAGAAGTGACTTGACTAGTGATGGGTGTGGAATTGTGTGTATTTACTGTTGCTGCGTCTTCGTAATCCAGCGTAGCATTTGGTTGTGTTGTGGGGTCCACCGCCATTGTTGTCCCTTTTGCTTTTTCCTTTTGTGTCCTCGATTGTCGTACACGCTTGGAGCCGCGGAGTGCGCATGTGAATTCACCAGAAACAGAGAAACTGTGTACTGTAATTCTAGCTTGTCATCTTCTGTGAGAAGTCTTTTCTTTTTCTTCTCGTCACTTTTTGGATTGTTTAGGGATTTTACATTTACACTAACACCACGCAAGTTCAAAACTTCTCCCGCCGTTTTTTCCGAGGATTTGAAGATAGGGACGAACATAATATAACTAAAAAAATTATCCTACACTGAAATTCACTTTTTTTTTCTTTTGGATAGCTAGACTAGAAATTACTTAATAAAGTTTGTCTAATTTTGAGGGTTAAACATTTGAAATCGAACTTTTGAAACCACATTTGATCAATGAAATGAAAAGTTTGGTATGAGTCATGTATAAGTGTGAATTAGAGTTGCGGGTTGGACCAGGTCGGCCATAGAAAGATGCCAAATGACAAAATTTGGATCACCCAACCGCCCCTAGCCTAGCATGCCAAGTGACAAACATCGGTCGATTCTAACCAAAAATCCGCCAGTCGTATTTCTTGTGGCCTGTGTGCCGGACAACACGTGCATTCTTTGATCGGACCATTCAGCCGCTTGGTCGGGCCAAAGCAGTCCGTCCTTTTTAGGACCACTATAAATGGAGCTCAAGACCTATATGCGAGGGTTGGTCCGCCAATTTGTCACATGCATCGCGAACAAATCAAGTCTAGTAATAACATAGATTGTTCAAATTTGTTTGAATTTTTCTTGAGCTTCAAAATGTGTTTGAACTTTATTTGATTATTATCCGAATCGAGCTTGAGCGGGCTTTAACGAACCAAACACGAATTGAGCTCGAATAACTTGATATTTTTACACATATTATGTTGAGTTCTTACTAATTGAGTCGATTTCGAAGTCGAATTTTATAAATTATCAATCGAAATTTTTCATTCAAGTTTGGTTTGTTTTGTTAACAAACCAAACTTTTAACAATCGATTGTTTTGAAAGATCGAATAGTTTGATTTGATTTTCATCCATAGTCACGTTAAATCAAGACCGCCCCGCTTAGTGAAGGAATAAAAAAGTATAAAGGTCCTAAAGGAGTTTGAGTTGGATATGATTTTCTCAATTTTAGACTTAGATTCGACCCATATAAATTTTTAGTTTTTTTTTATTTGATTTTGAATAATATGTTTTACAAAAATTAATATTATTTCTTAAAATAATATATTTTTTAATATTTTCTCTTAAAAAGGAATTTAGCAGAATGGATAAGTATACTCATTATCTTGCATAGATTCATATAAGTACCTGTATAATTATAAGGAGTTTAATGGAAACTCATTATCTTTTGAAGTGTAAGCGCAGTTAGGAAAAATAATATGTTATCTTAACAGTGAAATTTTATTATAAAACGGTTGAAGGAGAAAATTAATTTAAAATTGGCACTCAAGTGATGAAGTAATGTAATTGGGAATGCATAATTTTCTTAGCTCTGCTCAATTGAATCTCATTATAGTTTTGCTTATTTGGCAATCAAATAAAGTATGAATACAATTTAAACATTGATACATATTTAAACAGAATTAAATAATATCCTATTTAGAAATAAAATGGGAAAATGTTGGAGGAAAAAAAAAGGGCCTAGTTTTGGGCCAATAAACACACCTGCTTCTATTTTCAAAGTAAGAAATCATGTGGCCCAATCTCTGGTCCATCATGTAAAAGAAATTGAATTAGATTGGTCATTGGTGTGGAGTATACGTACACGTAATCTCTTTTTGTTTGAAAGGGGTACGTAAACGTAATCTTGTCTACTACATAAAATTCACATTTTCACCAATGCCGAATTTTTGTTTTTCTTTTACATTAAACTTGACATAATTATGCACGTTTAATTTTCCATCCACAATTTTTCAACTAACCTCGAGAGTCCAGATACAAAATAATAGAATTTATAATCCATTCCATGACTTGGGATCACCACTCCCACAACCTTGAATTCCAAAAAAGAAAAGAAGAATAGAAAAAATTAGTTAAGATCCTTATTGTAGGGGACACAAAATGAATCCCAACTAATATTACTTATAAACCCAAGTAACTAAGGAAGTTGTGTATAGCGCAATGCAGTTTGACTAATGGGATCTTTTATTTCAAAGGGTTTCGTCTCTTATTTTGGTCGCACAAATAATTGTCATGTGTATAAAGTTGTCATATTAATTTTGCAGCATAAATCAACCCTAAATTGTGGGGGTTAATATGGTAACTTTTAGATACATGACTAGAGATGTAAAAAAATCAAATATTCTTTATTCGATTCGCAATTCGAATTCAAATATGAAGATTCGAATTCGAAAAATTCGAATAAGAATTCGAATAAGAATATTTTTTTTCATTCGTATTCTTTTCGAATTAAAATAAGAATAACACAATATTCGATTCGAATATTCGATTTATATTAGAATAATATATATTTATATTATATATTACTATATATATATATATATATATGAATATGATCAAATGAGACAACATAATTAGAGTGAGACAATGTGGACTAATCCTAGCCACAAATCTCAAATTTTAGATAGTTGAGATTTTCCCAATTTAATAATCATTTTAGATTTATTTTAAGTCGAAAAGAAGCGCTTATGTAATTGTATAATTAGACACTTTCAATCAATTTGGTAATTGTTCAATCGATCCTTATCCCCCCAATCTTCCTACTCTACTCTCCAATGGCTCCTTTCTCTCCTCTCTCCTCTCTCCTCTCTCCTTTCTCTTCTCCATGGCCTCCACAAGCTCATTCATCGCACTGGTTGGACAAACGAGAAATATGATTAAGGTTGCTATTCCAAAGAGGATGATGAGTATGCTAAATATCATACACATGATTGCAGCAAACCATACTATTGGTTTGGTTTTCCGAGGTTGTCTCTTAATCGGTTGTTCTCTTGATCCGAGCTTATTCTTTGTATAGTAGCGAATCGGGTGTTAAGTTCTCACGATTTACGGTTTGTTTTGGATCATGATTTTACGGGTTACGCGGGGCTTTTTATTGAGCAATTGGTGGAGAATTGAGGTTGACTGCTTTTGGTTGATAGAGTGGTGTAGTCATTTGTTGTTGTAGATGGAGGATTAGTGAAGAAGAGCGATCTTTGCCGACGTAGATGGAGTCATCGTACACTTATATGTTTTTCGATGTATACTTAGATGTGTTTTGATGTATAAGTAGTTAATTTTTGATGATGTATTTATTTATGTTGTTGTATACTTATTTTTGTTGTTGTATACTTATATATGTTTTATTGTATACTTATATTTTTTGTTTGACCATTTTAATATGCAAAGAAATTATGTTAAACATACAACAAAAATAGTGTTAAGTATACATCAAATATATGCTAAATATACAACACAATAATGAGCGTGATTTTTTTTTTTCTCTCTATAATTGATTTACTTAATCCATGGTCCCACATGTTAATGAGATTGATTCGATTCTCTCTCTCTCTCTCTCTCTCTCTATATATATATATATATATATAATTGATTCCTTTTTTCACATATTTTTGTTTGACCATTTTAATATGCAGTAAAATTATGTTAAACATACAGCAAAATAGTGTTAAATAAATATACATCAAATCATTGATAAGTGTACATCATACTGCATGGCAGAACACATGCACGCGATTTTCTCTCTCCAGCGTGATTTTCTCGCGATTTTCTCTCTCCCCACGTGATTTTCTTTCTCCTAATAACTGATTTCATATTTGGATGGTCCCCCACATGTTTGTTTTGACAATTATACCTTATTTTACCTTAATTAAATGTTTAATGTAATTTTAACCCTATTTATCTTAGCCGTTGATATAGATAAGAGAGGGTTGAGATGAGTCCATGTTTGTCTCACTTTAATATGTGGTCTCATTTTAACCTCCCCTATATATATATATATATATATTAGTAAATGATATTATATATGTAATATGTATATATATATATAATTCATAATTCCCATGTTAATTTTATTACCATCTAGTAATTATTTGCAAGTTTTTATTATCCAGATTTTAAATTATATTGTACATTAATCATTCTTTGAAGAAAAATACTATATAAAATAATTAAAAAAATTGAATACGAATATCCGAATCGAATTGAACATATTGAATATATTGGTCAAATCGAATACGAATCTATTTTTCAATTCGAATAATAAATGAATATCAATACGAATATTCGAATATTAGTCGAACTCGAATCAAATACTGTGAATATCCGATTCAATTCGATTCTTTTACAACCCTATACGTGACAATCATATGTGCGGTGGAACAAGAGATAAAACACCCTTTAGGAATAAGATCCTATTCGGATATCGAGTAGCTTTTAAAAATATAAATTGTGGTTCAATTGCAAAATTGATCACGAGAATATAAACAATGTCACAAGCACGCGGAGCTAACTCCCAAGATGTCAATCCCAGAGCAGTGGACATAAAGCGAGAAGAAAGACATACGAGAAGATATGGAAATAGTCATCCTCCTTGAGGGGCGCCACCAGATGAAGAGATTCGCCTTGAAGAGGCATCCCATAATGCTTTGAGACAGCAGGCCACAATGGCAACTGCAGAAAGACCCCCAGAGCTCATCAGTCGTTGATGACCTTAACTTGGATGGAGTATGTAGAAAAAATGAAGGATTGAGAGATAATCAAGGAAATCAGTCGCATGAATACCTTGACAAGTTTATGCCAAAGCAGACTTATACGACATGACAAACACTTTATATTGCATTCCATAGCACTATAGTCAATAGAGTCCGTACCTAGTTCAATCAGCTTCCGATTGGTCCTATCACTGGGGTGGATAAGCTAAAGAAAAGCTTCATGCACCGGTTCTCAATCAACATGAAATGCCCCAAGACCATCTTGCATTTGTTCTAAATCAAGCAGAAGGAAGATGGACCCTTGAGGGATTACATGAAGCGATTCGTGGAAGGTGTTAACTAAGCTGCGAGCGTGAGACCCTAGCAGGCATCCTGCAACAAAACCTTAGACAAGAAAGGTTGATAGAGTCCATAGCTGGGAAACCTTCCACCTCGTTAGAGGAATTGATAGATCATGCAGAGAAAATCATATTCGAGTAGAAGATGCCACCAAGCCCAACTCCAGTAACAATATAAAGTCCAGAAAAGACGATGGGAACAACCAGGAAGGGACGACAAGAAAGAATATAGAATGAGAGGCTCACGAGAGACGTGTTTCATTTTGTGTCAAATATGCCCATTGCCAAAATGTTGGTCGGGAAACATAAATAAGGGATAATCGAACCTCCCCGAATGATGAGAGATAACCCATACACAATATACTTCAACAAATATTGTCATTTTCATCGCGACAATGGGCATATATCCAAAAATGATTTCCAGTTGAAGAAGGAGATCAAAATGCTAATTCAAAGTGGACACATGAAAGATTACTTAGACCAACACAAATTGCGCAAAGATTATAGACAACAAGAAAATGAGATTCTTCAAGCTTTACACTGCCAAAAGCCTCAGACCAATAAGAGTCATAACTCCAACATAGATGGAGTCATCAACATGATTTCAAGAGGTTCTGAAGTAAGAGATGCATTGAGTGTGACGCCCGGGTTTACAATGAACTCAATGTCGATACACATCCCAAGAGAAGAGTCATGAATTTCATTAAAGCCAAAACATTCCCATCACTTTCAGCATGTATGACTACATAACCAAAACAAAGATACATCTTGAAGCTATCGTGATTTCCATCATATTGGCCAACTTTGTGGTCCAAATAGTGTTGGTGGATACTGGAAGCGTAGTTGATGTCATCTTCATGAAAGCATTTGAGAAGTTGAAGATATGTCTTTCCCATATCATCCTAGTGACAATGCCCCTTATTGGCTTCATAAGAGAAGCGATCAAGATGGCGGAAGAAATAAGTCTCCTCCTAGCTATGGGGGTGGAGTGCCAACATAAAACTATCAGAGTTTATATATTTTCTCATTGTGGATGCCCCATCGTCTTATAGCATGATTCTGGGAAGACAAACTCGAGCTACTTCAAAGTCATCCCATCTACTGTCCATCTCAAGATGAAGTTCCCAATTGAAATTAGAGTAGGCGAAACCACTAAAGATATCAAGATTGCTAGAAATGCTATATAGCCACCCTGAAGAAGGGCAAGCTCCCATGAAAAGGCAATAGTCAAGCTCAGCAATAGAAAGAGCTGAGAAACTCATTCTCTCCATAGATATGGTCTAGTAATATCGCCCTTTCAGTGGGCTTTATTCATTCTCTTTTCATTAGCTTGTTTTTATTAGCCTAAATGGCATAAGAAAATTTCATTCTAAGTTATTTTGGCATGCGAGCCAAGTATGCTTATATTGCATTTCCTTTGAATACTTGATTTTTTATAATAGAACTTGTTCTCATTGTTGTCCATTCTCTACGAATAGTTGTTATTTACTTATTAAAATAGCACGATCCTCAATTAGAGACCTTATACAGGATTACACTCCAAGAATAAAAAGATAAAGCTTCTCTAGAGAAGCTTCATGCTCCATGAGGTAAACAAAATCTTCGAGATTATTTTTGCACTCCATGAGGTAAACACACTTCTCTAGAGAAGTTTTGCACTCACACAATGTCCTCTAGGATAGTTTTGCACTATGTGTAGGTCCCAAGGGGTGTAAGTGTAAGGTTTAGAAGGGGGGTTGAATAAACCTTACCAAATTTTTTCGATTTAGTCCTTTTAAATATTCATAGTTAATACTACACAGTTTGTGTCCTTGGTGGATGACCAATTTAGTTAATCAAGAGAGTTAGTCTCTCACGGACTCAACGAGTTGTTGATGGAATAACTTAGTTGTTAAGTCTAAATTAACTGTGGTGGTTTGATTTAAATAAGACTTAACACCCTTAAGTTTGGTTAAGCAAGGATTTAGTGCTTGGTTTAGTACTTAGAAATTATCAAGTGGATAGCAAATTTATCAAGAGATATAAGCAATTTAGATGCAGGAATTAAAGTGTTGAAATGTAAATGACACAATAAAATTTTTATAGAGGTTCGAAGATGGGGTAATTCTTCTACTCTCTCTTCTCCAACTCTGGAGGAATCCACTAGGTATTGATCAAAAGTATACAAAGTGGTAACAAGATACAAGTCTTGATCACACGGTGACTTGATCCTTTGGGACTCGGATCACGAGACGCCTTGATCAATCGGTGGCTTCTCGTGACGACTCACTCTTCTTCATTGGGGCAATGCCTTGCTACTACAGCTCACTTGCTCAAGCTCTTTGGATTTGATCACGAAGCCCTCCAAAAGCTCAAGACTTGGTTCGACCCGAACCTTCCTACAATCCTTCGTGGAATGTAGACCCCTTGATTTTTTCAAAGATTTTCCTCTTCAACTGATTGAAGTTATCTTTCCTTCACACGGTGAGTGTTGGATTGATGTTCTTCGTAGTGTAGGCTTGAGGATTGAGAATATTTTCAGATTTTCTAATAATTGCTTGAACGTTTTTGGTTCCGGGGTCTATTCGGTTCCTTGATCTCTCTTTCTCAAATAAATTCCTCAGCCTTTTATAGAGATAGCTTATTTTTGAAAGTCACTTTGATCGTTGGCTTGTCTTGTTGCGATCCTTGGAATTGCCATTTCCTCGTATGAATTGTTTTTCACCTTTTCGGAGTTTCCGACATGGTGTAGTGCTTCCATTGGTTTATTCCTTTTGCACGCTCCAAGGACTCAAAGACTTCGAGAAAGGTAGTATGGAGATATTACTTGTTTAGGTAATTCTCTTGATTTACGTAACGAATCTTTTTGATTATCTCGACTTGATCGCATTTCCTTGCTTTCCCAGGTGACTTAGAGTCAGCTTCCAATCATGGATGACTCTTCCGTCACTTCAACTTGAGACTTGGCTTTTCTTGAGTTGACTTGAGTGATGCTCCACTCAATTTCGCATCTCACCGCTTTCTTCAAGAGAGTTCCGTCTACTCTTCTTTGCCATACTCATTTGTCTTTTAAATGAGTCTTCCTTCTAATCTCCGGTTGTCTTCTTGAATGTTAGGCGTAGGCGACTTAACTCGGCTTGGCCATCCCTATTTATTACAATGCATTTTACAACAAAAATGGGGTGCCAACTTCATATTCTAAGTTTTACATGGCATTCATCAAAATCTAAACAATAAATTTCCTAACACTATGTGAGGGAAACACACTCCTCAAGTGAAGTTTTCGCTCCTTGAAGCACGCTGCAAAGTCTTCAATAGTATCTTTATGCTCCATGAGGCAAACAATCCCCTCCGCAGAAGCTTCCCGCTCTATATATGTTAGGCAAAGTCCTTGGGAGTAGCGCCGCATTTCGTGAGGCAAACAATCTTCTATAGAGAAGCTTTGAACTTCATGAGGCAACCAATCTTCTATAGATTCTCGCGCTCCTTGGAGGTAGACAAACTCATCTAGAGAAGCTTCCCGCTCCATGAGGTTGGTAAAATCTTCGAGAGTAGCTTCGCCCTGTGAGGCAAACAATCTCTCGTATAGAAGTTTCACGCTCCGTGAGATAAACACACTCTATTGAGAAGCTTCGCGCTCCATGAGGTAGACAAAGTCATCGAGTAGCTTTGCTCTCGTGTGGCAAATAATCATATCTAGAGAAACTTTCGCGCTCTGTGAGGTAAGATAAACTTCACCGAAAGGCCATACATTCCACAAAATTCATAATAGAAAAATGACTACATCCAGTTAATGGACGCGGAAAAAAATATAGAGAAAGGCACAAAAGCACAAAAAATGCTAAAATGTATGAAAGAAATCGGAGAATATGCTACCCATAATAGGAAATATTATCACGCCGTGGAGGCAACAAACATCATAAAACGGAAAGACAAAGTACTAAATATCCGAAAATAATCCCTAATTGGTGGGCATAAATTAAATATAGTCTAATGCTTAGATAAGACGCTCAAAGGCTGGAGGTAGAGTTGTCGAATAGGTCGGGTCGAGGCAAACCAAAGAGAAAATAGGGTCGGACCAGTCTAAAGTTCCATCGGGCCACTTTTTGAAGCCCAAGCCCGACCCAACCTATGAAAACATGTTTTGCATGCCACTGTGTGTGATTTTGTTTTGTGATTTCTATTTTTCTTGTGTGTGATTATACGTATTTTTGTGTCTTTTCGTCCCATTTTACAGTATCGTATGTTACGTAGTGTATGTTTTGTTTGTTTCATAGGTTTCCATAAAAAGAAACCTTAAAAACAAGCTAAAATGGGCACTATAGGCGAAAGATAGTCAAGGCAATTGAATATGTGTGCGTGCGCGCAAGGGTGCGTGACGCGCACTTGAGACAGTAGAGAAAAATAGACACGCACGCACTTGGTGCGCAATGTCAAACCTTGACGTGAATGTGCGCGCCACACACAAGGATCCAACGGAGCGCGTGCATACGCACGCGCGCAAGGCCGCGCACAAGGCAGGCACTGCACGGACACGCACCTGCCAAATTTTCCGAATTTTTTTTATTCGTTTTTCCTTTTCCCTTTTGGATTCTTCCACCTTGTATAGGGTTTTAGGCTTATAAATAGCACTTGGGGGATCCCTAATTTTAACACATTTACTTCTTAAAGACTTTTAAACACTAGTTTTGTTATTTTATCTTCCATCCAACATTAGGGATTGCTTGTTTTTTCCATGGGAGATATTTTGCGGCTAGATCAAAGCGTATCTTTCTCCATCTTTTTTATCTGGTTTTCAATTTCTTGGTGATTATTGTTATTACATGATCATATTTATAATTGCTCTCTTTCTCTCAATTGAATTGATGAAATCCATCAACAAGCATGAACTAATTTCCTTGTTCAAGGATTAATATGATTTGATTCAAGCAAACAAGCATGAGTATTGGCTAATTGATTTGTTTTCCTGAATAAATTGCTTTACTTGTTGATTAATTGTTTGGCCAACTCTTGATTGTTTTGAGGGAATAATTGAGATCTATAGAAGATATTATTCTCGACTAAATTTATTCATGGGGTTAGATATGAATCGGAGATATATTATCTAACTGGCTTACATCGAAATAGCAAATTATATGGGGATAGTCATAATCATGAATGCATGAGTTATCGATCTAGACCTAGTTTTTACATGTTTGTAATATTTGTTAACCACATGATCAATTAATTGATATTACGCTTTGCAAGTTTGATGAGATAATTTCAAAATCATAGACTTTTTATTCATATCGTTTTTCTTCGAGTTTAATTGCGTTAAGTTTTAATTGGTCTTTTTTACTTATTTTTCTTTAGTTTATTAAAAACACAAATTTGGTTAGAGTGTTTAGTATTTAATTTCTGTCAATTGTATTGCATAATAATTATTTGCCGATTAAGTCTTACTTCGAGAGATGACTTATGGTTAACTTGTTATCCTACAATTGATCTCGTTCTCTTGTGAGAATTTCTAGATTTATTTTAGGTGTTTAGCAGTCGAACAAAACACACATGAAAAGTCTGGTCTATTAAATAAATATTTTTATCATGATTTTGATGATTTTGTTTAAATGCTTCTAAATGTTGTCCAAATACTCCCAATCGATTTAAAATATTTTACTAATTTTTTGGAGTATTTTTGAAGTTTATTTTCGACAAAATGGACAACACTACTGTCTCGTGTTGGCCGGTGCCGCCTATAGGGCAACCCGTACCTGAAGATGAATTTTAGAATGTAAAATGGGATGGAGGAGAAATAAGGGAGGGCACGGGGTCGACTAGGGCGGCCGGTGCTGGGGCTTTGTTCTTGTTGAGAACACTCTATATTGAGTTTTGGGGTTGTGCAACCGGTCAATATAGGGTCGACCGGTCCCAACCCCATGGTAACCTGGTCCCCTATGTATTTTCATGTGAAAAACTTTCAAACCTTCTCTCTCTGACGACCGGTCGCTATAGTCTTTTGACAAAAACTATTCGTTGGGTTTTCGACGGTTTTCCTCAATTTAAGGAGTTGATTTCTATGACTATAATCTTTATATTAATTGCATTTTTTTTTTTTGCAGAATTCACTCTCTAAGAAGGAGTCAATGTCTGAAATCAATACAAGACTTCTCCTATAAATAGAGGAAGCATTCAAGCAACAAGATACAACACAACATACAAGCAAAACACTTTGCCAAAACTCTTGTTGTATTGACTAAGTACTTACACTTGCACATCTTGAGGTCTAGGTTTTCATTCTTGATTACACTTGCACTCAATATTTGTATTATCATTATCGAGTTGTAATCTTGAATTTTGTCCATCATCCAAAACAAGATATCCTTGTTGTTGTTCTTGCGGGTAAAAGCACACTGGGTGATCTTAGGTGTTGAAGAGTGTGGAACTCTTCATAGGTGTTGAAGGAAGATTGTGGTAATCTCCTTGAAGGTGTTGTAAGAAGATTGTGGTAATCTTCAAGGTGGTGTTGTATTAATTGTGGTAATTAATAAAATTTCTTTTTCTTTTCGAAACTCATCCCGGGATATCTTTGGGGTGGTAAAGCACGTAGTCCATAGGTGCGGTGAAGCTCTTTAAATCATCGTATGTTGTTTATTTTCCGCATTTACGTTTTTATCTTTGCTTGTTCAATCGAAAAAGAGGGCGGAATTTGAAAAACCGACATAATCTATGCACTCCCATCCAGATTATCGACCACTTGACTAACAAGTGGTATCAAAGCCAAACTCTTTGGCTAGCTCGTTCAAGTAAAGAGGAAAGATATATGGCTACAAACAAAGCATATCTCACCATCGGTGCCTCCACCAACAAGCCACCGCTATTCGACGCCAAAAACTACATATTTTGGAAAAGACCGAATGGAGTGTTTTCTACAAGGGTGCGGATTTGATATTTGGAATGTGGTTATTGAAGTAGTTGATCAACCAACTAAGAATTTGGAGGATGGCACCTCGGTTCTCAAAACTTTCAAAGTACGATGATAATGACAATAAAGCTTTCTCTCTAAACAAGTAAAGCCTTAAATATTTTACATTTCTCTCTTACCGCCACCGAGTATAATGGCATAAGAGGCATAAGGTCGGCACATGAAGTTTGGGAAACATTGGAGACAATCTATGAAGGAACAAAGAAGGTCAAACAAACAAGAAAAATCATGCTTGTTAAAGACTTTGAAAACTTCAATATGCATGATGGTGAAAGCATATCAAAAATGGTGGAAAGGCTTGACAACATTGTCAATCCTCTTGTGGCTCTCGGTAAAGTCATATACTAAGAAAACAAGGTGACTAAGGTATTCAACGCTCTTCTTGGCTCATGTCCGAAAAAGGTGGCGGCTATCACAGAAGCACAAAATCTCAAACACTCAAGTTCGATGAGCTCATCGGGGAACCTCCTCATTTATGAAGTTGATCTCAAGGAGAGGAAAAATTCCAAACCATCCACCACTTTGAATCGGGTATACAAAATATTCATAAAGGCTAGCAAGATCTTTTCTAATAATTCATATTATGCTAATGATGAGGATGATAAAAGAGGCCGCACTTGTTCGAAATTTGCAAAATTTGTGAATAAAAATAAGGCAAAAAATTGAGAGACTAAACTCTTCAACTTCTTCTTTAGTTGATGAATTGCAATGTGATTTGATGAATTGCAAAATGAATTTCAAAATTTGATTGTTAAATACAAGACTTTGAAAAAGGAGCATAAAGAGCTTACATTTGAAAAGGATAAATTATTTACTTCTTATGAATCTCTTGACAAAGCTCATACTATAACTCTTACAAAAGTTAATACTCTTGAAACTTAGAAAAACAATCGCTCACTAATGATCTTGAATGTTTGAAAAATGATGTGCATCGTTTTAAGTACGGATAAAGTTACAAAAAAACTTTAGATGCACAAAGAGGTGAGCATTCTAAATTAGGACTTCGCTAAAAACTTTTCAACCTATTTCAAAGAAAAATGACCAAAGTCCGATTTTTTGCGTCTAGTAGTGCCCACAATCTTATTTGCTTTTATTGTAGTAAAGTTGGTCATTATGCTACTTATTGTAAATTGAAGAACAATTTTAGCTATTTTTGGAGACCCAAAGGTCTCAAGGCTAACCCCATGGACCCCAAAACTAAGGTACCTAAAAATAATTCTTTTGTAGGTTATAGGGGCTATAACAACAATGGACGATTCAAAATGGCTTGTGGACAGCGGATGTTCACGCCATATGACCGAAAGAGAGAACTTTTACCAGCATCAAGCTCCAAGAAGAGGGTATGGTCATGTTCGGCAATGGCAAAGGGAAAGAATTCTTGGAAATGGAAACCGGTAACTCTTCTTTCTCTCTTAGTAATGTTCTTTTAGTAGAAGGGCTTAAGTTCAAGTTGATAAGTGTTAGCCAACTTTGCGATTCAAATTATAATGTTATTTTTAATAAAGAAAAATGCCTTATTCTTAAAAATGATAAATTTATTTGTGAAGTAAATAGAAAAGGCAATCTTTACAAAATTTGTATAAGTGATTTGGTTAGTCAAAATGTTTCTTGTCTTGTCGCCAATAATGATTTAACTAGTTTATGGCATGATTTGACTTGGACATGTTGGATACAAGAATTTGAAAAATATTTACAAACACCAACATGTAAAAGGACTACCCAAATTAAATTTTGAAAATCTTGGCTTATGTGACACTTCAAAAAGAACAAATTAGTTAAGAGTAGTTTTAAGCCCAAAAATGAAATTTCCACAACCAAGCCTCTACAACTACTTCATTTAGATTTGTATGGGGATATTGGTACGGCTAGTCTAAGTGGAAAACATTACACTTTTGTTATAGTCGATGATTTTTCTAGATATACTTGGACTCTTTTTCTTGCAAATAAAAGCGATGTCGTTAATGAGTTTATTAAGTTGTGTAGACTTGTTTGAGAATGAAAGAAGATACCATAAAGTCTATTGATGATCGAGGTGGTGAATTTGATGGAGAATTTAGACTCTTTTGTGAAACCAAAGGATATGCTCATAATTTTTGGCTCCAGAACACCTCAAGAAAATGGAGTAGCCAAAGGAAGAATCGAACACTTCAAGAAATGAGTAGATCTATGCTCAATGAATTTTCACTTAAAATATTTTTTGGTCCAAGCGTAGTTATTCGCATCTTTATGTTATTAACCGTGTTTAACCGTCTAAATTGAATAAAACATTGTTTGAGCTTTGGAAAAGAAGAACTCCAAATATTAGTTATTTCAAAATATTTGGATGTAAGTGTTTTATTTTAAATACTAAGGATCAATTGGACAAACTTTATCCTAAGGTCGATGAAGGAATGTTTATGGGGTATTCATCGAGAGCAAATCATATCGAGTTTACAATAAGACTAGTATGGTTGTTGAAGAATCTATCCATGTCAAATTCAATGAAGCTTGGGTCTTGAAGGATACCCAATGATGATAGTGATGAAGAGGTTATTGTTGAGCCAATTGTTCAAGATAATGCTCAACCTTCTACTTCAAATGATCAACCTTTAACCTCAAATGTTCCTCAAGAAGACAAGGTGATACTTCGGATCGTCGTGTGGCATTAAATTTAAGGAGATCACCCAAAAGATCTTGTGTGGTGATCCCCTTGATAAAGTGATGACGAAGAAGAAAATTTGTCGAGAAAGCTCTTATATCTCAAAAATAGTCTAAAAATGCTAAGGAAGCTATTGAAGATGAGAATTGGTTCTTAGAAAAGCAAGATGAGTTGAATCAATTTGAAAGAAATGATATTTAGGTGTGGTACCTTGTCCTCCATCTCAAACGATTATTGGTACAAAATGGGTATTTGAACAAACTCGATGTGTGCAATATGTTTGAAATAAGGAAATGTTAGTAGCTCAAGGGTATTGTCAAGAAGAAGGTATTGATTATGATGAAACATTTGCACAAGTAGCACATTTAGAAGCTATTCGTATTTTACTTGCCTATTCTTATTTTAAAATTTTCAAACATTTACCAAATGAATGTTAAATCCACCTTTTTAAACGGTTTTATTCAAGAAGAAGTCTATGTAAAACAACCTCAGGGTTTGAAAATTTTCTAGGCCAAATGATGTTTATAAACTTAAAAAGGCCTTTTATGGTTTAAAACAAGCACCACCTGTGTATAGTATGATAAGACTTAGCTCTTTTCTTTTTGCAAAATGGTTTTACAAGAGGTAAAGTTGATACTACTCTCTTTGTTTTTGAATAAGGGCAAGATAGTTTACTTGTGCAAATTTATGTTGATGATTTTATTTTTGGTGCTACTAATGAATTATTGTGCGATAAATTTTCTTAGTTAATGTAAGGTGAATCGAGATGAGCATGATGGGGAGCTCAACTTCTTCCGGAAGCTTCAAATTAGCAATGCCAAGAAGGTATTTATTATATTTCACAATCAAAGTATACAAAATAACTTTTGAAGAAGTTATGGCATTGAAGAAGGAAGAACCATCTCTACTCTATGGCAACTAATGTCAAGATTGACAAAGATGAAAAAGGCAAGTCGGTTGATGAATCCAAGTATCGATGTATGATTGGTAGTTTTACTTTATTTAACCAGTAAAGTAGGCGGACATTCTTCATGTCGTATGCATATGTGCTTCGTTTTCAAAGCAATCCCAAAGAATCTCATATGAGTGTCATTAAAAGGATTTTTGATATTTGAAAGGCACTATTCAATATGGTTTATTTTATCCAAAGAATGAAAACTTTTCTCTTAAAGGATATAGTGATTCGGATTATCGCGAGTAATATTGATAATCGTAAAAGTATAGGATCATGTCAATTTTTAGGTGATTGCCTAGTTTCTTGGTTATCAAAGAAACAAAAGCGTGTTTCACTTTCAGCGGCCCGAATCCGAATGTAACAAACTTTAGTAGATTACAAATGTTCTTTTGAAAATGTTCTATCTTTTGTGATAATATATATGCTATAAATATTGCTCCAAACCCGGTTCATCATAACCGTACTAAACATATTGAGATTCGACATCATTTTATAAGGATTGTGTCTCAAACGAAAAATTGAGATATCTTTTATACCATCTCAAGATCAATTAGCGGACATTTTTACAAAACCGCTATCTTCCGAGACTTTTTGCTTCAATACGAGCTTGATTAGGTATAATGCATATTGAATGAGGTCTATGTTTGCATTTTGCACATTTTTTTAAACTTATGGGCGAAAAATCGAATTTTTGGATCAAATTTTATTTTGACAATAGACGATCAATGGCCAAACCGGGTTGGCCTACTACCGCATCGCACTCGCAATATTTTGGATAAAATGCCTACTACCTTTGAAACTTAGCTATTTTGGATCTTCTACTCTATTTTTCGCCCCCTTTGTCATTTGAACACACAATTAACTCCAAATGAGTTTTATTGTATAATTTCCTTTATTGGACTTCATAGTGCTCGATTATCATCATTGTTGCTCATCTTTACCGATTAAATGGTAAGAATTATACTTCTTTATCTCAATTGAGTTGAACCCGTGAGAACTTGGCTTAAATGTTAATTTCTTGATGCATGTTGTATATGTTTGTGATGAGCTTATTTATTATAGTTGCTTGGATGTTGTATAACTGGATTTGGTGATGAAATTTTTGCCTTGATTATATTTACAAGGGCTATATACATCTTCTTCAATCTTTGGCCTTGCTAAATTTTTCGATGAATTGTTTCAAAGAAAATTTCATCTTATACATGACTCTCGATTTTAAAAGTCTTATACTTTTTATAGAGGTCATGTTTTGCCAATCAAACAAGCTTTTGCATTTAAAAAGATCAACTTATCTCTTCTTATTTGGATTTTAAGCGTCTATTTTCAAAAAAGCTCGATAAATCGATTATTTTGACTTTGATATGGATGTATGATGTTTTATCTTGTTAACATTCTTTTGATGATTCCAAGGGAGAAACAGGAAATAAGCTCTTTAGCTCAAAAAAAGCTAATATAAGCTCACGAAAAGTTATAAGCTATGGCTCTTAAAAAGCTAAAAGTTGTGAAGAATACTTAGTCCATTGAATTTATTATGGATTTATATGCATGTTTAATGATTATGTTTGGGGAGTTTCTAAGCTCATAATATTCTTGTTTCTATTGTAAAATCGAGCTTTTAGCTTTTCTATGGTTTTCTTTATTTATCTTAATGTGCATGATAATAGGGAGCTTTTGTAAAATGTTTGAAAATCTTCTCTCCCTTCATTATGGCTATTATGCATGGTTTGGTGTCGCTCTAAATAGATAATTTATTTTTAGTAGGAAAATTTGTTTTGTTTTCAAAAGTCGTCCTTTTAAAATTGTTTGGTGTATTCATCAAAAAGGGGAGTTTGTTAGATAAATATTTTTATCATGATTTTGATGATTTTATTTAAATGCTTTATTATACCAAAATAATATTTCTAAATGTTGTCCAAATACTCACGATCAATTTAAAATATTTTTACTAATTTTTTGGAGTATTTCTTGAAGTTTTTTTTTTCGACAAAAATGGACAAAGACTTTGTCGTGTGTTAGATGGTCACCTAGCAGGCAACCCGTACTGAAGATGAATTTTGGAGCAGAAAATGGGATGGAGGAGAAATAGGGGAGGCGAGGTCGACTGAAGGCGCGGTGCACTGGGCTTTATTCTTATTGCTTAACACTCCATATTGAGTTTTTGAGGTTGTGCGGCCTGGGTCAACATAGGGTCGGCCGGTCCAACCCCATGGTGATCGGTCCCCTATGTATTTTCGTGTGAAAAACTTTCAAACTCTTCTTTTCTTGCGCGGCCAGGTTTGCTATAGGCTTTTAAAGCAAACTATTCGTTGGGTTTTGAAGCAGTTTTCCTCGATTTAAGGGGTTGATTTCTAACAACTATAATCATGATATTAATTGCATTGTTTTTTTGCGAGAATTCACTCTCTAAGAAGGAGCCAATGCGGAAATCAATACAAGACTTCCTATAAATAGAGGAAGCATTCAAGTTAAACAAGATACAACCTGACATACAAGCAAAAGCATACAAGCAAAACACTTTGTCAAAACTCTTGTTGTAGAGCTAATCTTACACTTGCACATCTTGGGTCTAGGTTTTCATTCTTGATTACACTTGCACTCAATATTTGTATTATCATTATCGAGTTGTAATCTAGAATTTTGTCCATCATCTAAAACAAGATATCCTTGTTGTTGTTCTTGTGGTAAGAAAGCACACTTGAGTGATCTTAGGTGTTGAAAAGAGTGTGGAGTACTTTTTTCATAGGTGTTGAAGGAAGATTGTGGTAATCTACTTGAAGGTGTTGTAAGATTGTGATAATCTTCAAAGGTAGTGTTGTATTAATTATGGTAATTAATAAAATTTCTTTTCTTTTCGATACTCATCCCAGGATATCTTAGGGTGGTAGCATACGTAGTCCCTAGGTGGGGTGAAGCTCTTTTAAATCATCGTGTGTTGTTTATTTTCCGCATTTACGAGTTTTTATCTTTGCTTGTTCAATCAAAAAAAGAGAATTTGAAAAACAGGCATAATTTATTCACCCCTCTAGATTATCGACTTATCGTAGCCACTGGACTAACAAGGTCAACTCGTGACCTGCATTTAGGTTAAATAGGCCCAGACTCTTTTGGGGCTTACAATATCATAACCGAATCGGTCTTTATCCTTGGGCTAACATTGAACAGACTAGTTTTGGCCCAGTGTAGTTGGGGACTCTATCATCATCACCCGGACCATCTTCTCCCCAGGCCACATCATATGGGTTTTGGTCATGTAAAGCCTCGTTCTCACCCTCCTTCTCATATGAAGCTCCAAAGTCGGGAGATCCACCAACTACTTGGGAGCCTTCCCACTGCCACAAGCGTCTTGCGGCAATGGCGAACAAGCTTATCAAAGCTCCCTTCCCAAACTTGTTCATGGTGTAAGAATGAATGAGGCTCGTCAAAGTAGAGCTGAGCTTAAACATTAGGCAAAGGCATACATGTTATTGCTTAGCTTTAGATCGGGCTCTTTAAGCTCTCATGACTTGGAAGTTGAGGGCCTTACATTGGGGATAAATTTGATTTTTTTAATTTAATATTTATTTAATTTAAATTATTTAATTATTATCAGCATTGTTAATAATCATTGGGTCAGAGATATGACTAACCTGGTCCACAAGGCCTATCCATGGCCCAACTTGACCTAATTTATTACACCAAGCTCACGAGGTCCATCATCCCCGATATAAAAGATCACTCTATCATTTATAAGTAATCTCAATTAATTACTCTTAATTGTTATCTTTTGCTCGAAATAATTATACTATACGTACTAATTTAAGTATTGCGTGGGTCTCCCAAGGATACCCCTATGACTCTTTCTAACCATGTATGAGCGTCGTGAGCTAGTTCACATAGAGATATATCAACTCTTTGGAATGGAATTTGGACTATCATACTTAATTACCTTGACTCATAGTGATTTGCACTTTCGTAGCATCAAAATCAAAAGGCAATATCCGTTAACCACTTTGAGGAGCAACTTATCTTATCTAACAATATAGATTTCCACCCCTCAAAAAATAAAAAACAATATAGATTTCGTTTATTGATATTTATTGTTAATTTTAATCAAATATTATTCGTGCTTTCACTAATAATATTATTATTTCAAAACTTGTAATTATAAAGCAAAAAACACGCTAAATGGCCATATTATGGCTGGCCATAAAGTAGGTGGGTTATTTATAATTAATAATTAATGATGTTTATATTAGTGAAATTACTCTCTAGTCCTTAAACCATTTGGGCTCCAAATCCGGATGCACAGCAGCACACGGTGCCAAAATTTCTAAATGGATTATCTACCTCGACTCCAGCCTAAATTCTTGATTCTTTCCAAATTCCAATGCAAATGTGAATGATGAAAAAAGTAGTTGAAAGGTTCTTTAAAAGACAGCTACACTAAAAATACTTGAAAGTGTAAACTTAGTTTATACATTGTTTGCTTAATAATTATTTTTAATTTATATAATATTGGTATCTATCTAATACTTATAAGTAATATTTATTTAAATTTGAGAAATCTATGTAATGTTAAGATTTTAATTAAAGATAAAATTGGTAATACCTTTATTTTATTTGTGTAATAATCTATTATATAAGGGTGTCAATTTGGGTTGAGTGCAGGTTCACGGGTTCGTGAGGGTCGAGAATAATTTCAGCGGACCCAACTCGTTTTTAATTATTCGTGTTAGAATCTTGAATCGGACCCGCACATTTATTTTACGGGTAACCTGGATCCGATCTGTTTAACCTCGTTTAATAAAATTATTTTATGTACATTTAATAGTTTCAACTAAATAAATTTAATTTTTTAAAATCAACCACAATGACACTCTATTCAATCAATAAAAAATATTACAATTCACAATATAAAAAATTAACATATATAAATGATAATAATATCATAACATACTAATCATATTTTGAGGACAACATACAAAAGACATGCAAAATTATAACAAAATACACAATTAAAAGAGGTTTTAGCGTTTAAGTTTTAAAGACATATATTATTTTTGTTTTTTCTTACATTAATTATTTACTTAATTTTCTTTTAAATTCACAAACGGATTGGAAGGAGTTAATGAGTCATAAGCGGTTGTTGACCCGGAGCGACAGTTCTTGTTGGGTTATTCGGGTTTGAGCGGATTCGACCGGAACCATAGAAGTGTTGACTCACACCCATTAATTCGTGGTAGGTTAGGTGTTAGGGTCGCCTTAAATTGACGCCCCTACTATTATACGATTAATAATATCGAATAAATCATTCGTTTGATATTTAGAATTCTCGCGATTGTTATTTTGATGACATTATTTTGCAATAGTTTAATCGTGTTACGTGAAATTCAAAATGAATACGTGTTTAAAAAAATGGATTATTTGATTTTGGGCTCACGATAGAACATTATGTTTTATTAGGTCGATCCCCAAAATGTATTAAGGTTGTTGAATTTCGTTTTAACTAAAAGAGAGTTTAATCTGCTAATTATAATGCGGATTAAATTAATATCATCACAAATATATCCCATATTATTTAATACCACATATATATTTTGAATCACATAGTTCAATTGTTCAATTATATATATCTAAATCGTATATTTCAATTGTTCATTTATAATTCAAATTATATTAATAAAGTTTTATATATATCTGAATCAAATAGTTCAACTATTCAATTACTTGAATTAAATAAATAGTGTCACATATATATTGCAAATTTATAGTTAAATTGTTGATTTTAATTTAAATTAAGTTAATAGTATCACATATATATCATTAATCATAAAGTTCAATGTCATTTATAATTCAAATTAAATTAATAGTACACTTGAATCATATACTTCAATTGTAATTTTGATTAAATTAATAAAGTATTTATATATATCTTGAATCATATATTTAAATTGTTGATTAATATCTTGAATCCTTATACTATTTGCGTTTTACACTTTACCATATAAACTATTTTTTTTACACTTTAACATATGAATTATATATATAATTTTTGTATTTTGTCCTATATGGACAAGTTTTACTCGGAAAATTTTATTTTTCGTAAAATAATAATAATAGTTCATTACAATAATATCAACCCATTATGCTTCCAAAAATTAATAATATCTTAAATTCATACATTATACGACTAAATCAACTAAGAATACCTAAGCTACATTTTGTTGAAACAAGGTATGAATTTAAGGAAATATTAATGTTATATCACGACAACATAATAGGCTTTGGCATTGTTTAAAGAAAAAAATAGGGACAAAACTATCCATATAGGGCAAAGTGCAAAAAATTATATATATAGTTCATATGATAAGTGTAACAAAAAAAAATAGTTTATATGGTAAAATGTAAAAACACGAATAGTTCAGGGGTTTAGTATAATTTCCTCATATAATTTATATATTTATTGTGTGATTTATGTTTATTTTAAAGAGAGAATAAGATTATATATATATATATATATTAATCTATTTATTATTTTATTATGAAAACACGATATATATACACTTTTACTTGGAAGAGAATTAATTAGTTAATTTGTTGCTGAAATCATTTTCTTGGAAAAGTTAAAAGGATTAATTATTAGAAGAGAGTGAAATCTTAATTTCAAATTGAATTAGTAGGTGATTAGGACTAATGTGGGGAAGGGTAATGTAGTCAAACAAAATGTTAAATTTCTATAGCACCCTCCTCATTAATAATGGAAATAACTAAAATGTCCTTTATGGCCAGCCATAATATGACCATTTAGATTTACCCTAATATATTTTAGGGAAGTGCTAAATGGCCATATTATGGCCATCCATAAAATTAGGTGGGTTATTTATATTAATATTTAATGATATTTATGTTGGTGAATTTACTAAACAGTCCTTAGACAATTTCGGCTCCAAATCCAACTCCATCCCAAACTTTTGATTGTTTCCAATGCAACTGTGAATAATGATCACATTTAGTAGCTGAAAATTTTACAATGATTCTAAAAATTTGTATACATTGTTTGCTTAATAATTATTTTCAATTTATACAATATTAGTATCTATTTAAGACTTATAAGTAAATTTTATTTAAATTTGAGAATTCTATGTAACTTTTAAAATTTTAATTAAAAATTAAATTTGTAAACCCAATATTTTGTTCGTTTAATAGATTTTACATGATTAGTACTATCGAATATATTATTCGTTCAATAGTTATAACTTTCTTCGTTATTGTTATTTACATCGATAACATTATTTTGCGATAGTTTAATGTGCTACATGAAATTAAGCGAATACGTAATTTTAAAAGAATTATTTTTTTTTTTTGATGATTCGATTTTGGGCTACGATAGGACATTATGTTTTATTCTTGGTCGATCTAGATGGATTAAGGTTGTTAAATTTCATTTTAACTAATGTAGAGTTAAAGCGTTAAATTACAATTCGGATTAAATTAATGTTATTCAAAAGATATCCCAAATCATATAATTCAAACGTTCAATTATAATTCGGATTAAGTAAATAATATTACATACATATTATGAATCATATAATTCAATTGTTCAATTATAATTCAAATTAAATTAATAGTATCACGTATGTATCTTGAATCATATAGTTCAATTATTCATTTATAATTCACATTAAATTAATAGTATTCATATATATATGAATCATATAGTTCAACTATTCAATTATATTGATTAAATCAATAGTATCACATATATTACGAATCATATAGTTTCTTTGTTCATTTACAATTTAGTTAAATTAATAGTATCAAATAATTATCAAGAGCCATACGAGTTTATTGTTTATTTATAATTAGATTAAATTAATAATGACGCATATCTACCCCATATACTATAAGAAAAAACAGTTGACACATGTCATCACCTTATTAATCTTAGACATTTGTCAACTTTCTCATCCTCCCAATTCACGTACGGCGATTTCACATTTATCTATGTGGCAATTTATGTACAAAATTAAAATATAACAAATTGAAAAGATAACAAATTTAATCAAGATTATGAAAGATAAAATATAATTCCAAAAATAAAGGATTTTTCACAATTAGTTTGAAAAGATCAAATCTATACGAAGATATTTTTAAGAAATGTTCTATGAGTTAGAATATATTTTTTGAATTTAAAAGATAAAAAATTTAAGAGATAAAAATAATCTAAAAATCAAGATTCTATAAACTATCTTAAATTTATAACACTAAAACTTTATCTTTTGACAAATCCCAGTGTAACACGGGTGTTATTTTAGTATATCTGAATCATATAGTTCAACTTCCCAATTGTAATTCAAATTAAATTAATAGTATCACATATATATCTTGAATCATATAGTCCAATTTTTTTCATTTATAATTCACATTAATTTGATAGTATATATATATATATATATATATATATATATATCATGAATCATATAATTCACTTGATTATAATTCAAATTAAATTAGAGTGGAGTCTCTTGTGAGGAGGTCTCTCACGAATCTATATTTGTGAGAATGAGCCCCATAACCGGATCCATCAACCCATAACCCGGATCCACCATTTAACAATTAAAAAAAAATAGAAAAGTGGGCGTTTCTGAAGAAAGCAGCCGAGGAAGCGAGCAGATTCACACGCGAGTGGAGGAGAAGTATCAACTTGGGGCCCGCAAATTCGAACACGAGATCGGAGGAAAGATCCAAATTATCGATCTCTGATTGATATACCTTGCAGCATCAAATTCTCCATTGGTATACCTTGCAAATTTTCATTACAATTATTAAAATTATACCCATAATGTGTTTGATGATTTGACTATGTGAAGAAAGGGGTATAATAATTCTTGCAACTCTATATTGATCGAATATTTGACAAATCATTACTTATAATCGAATACTACTTCTCCCCTTTGTTCATATGCAATGGAAAATCAATATCAAAACAATGCACCATGAAGGAATGTGAAAATTTGGATTCATTGTTGTTGTTTCAAAGTGATGAAGATGATATTGAAATCGTTGGAGGTAAATACAAATAACTTATCCGAATAAAGTTACACGTTTTTTATGATACTTATTTGGTTTACATGTCTGACGAACTTGTCTTTAGGTGAGCAGTCGTCTGGCGTCCGTTAATGAACAACATACACTTTTGCCGTGGATAAAAAGTATTACATTTTCTTTGCAAAAAAGTATTATGTTTTATCATAAAAGTAATACATTTTATAATATGTCAATTTTCACGGCTAAATCATTGCCAAGAATGTGGAGGGAAATATAAATAACTTATATGAATAAAGTTACTACTTTATTATATTTTCATGACAACTTATTGGATTACAAGTACAACAATGAACTTGTCTTGGAGTGAACAAGTCGATCTGGCGTCCATTAATGAACAACATACATGTTGCAATGGATAAAAGTATTACATTTTCTTTGCAAAAGTATTATGTTTTATTATAAAAAGTAATACATTTTATAATGTGTCAATTTTCTGTATTTGAATCATTGCACAACAATGTGAAGGAAATATATATAACTTATATGAATAAAGTTACTACTTTATTATATTTTCATAACAACTTATTGGTTTACATGTACAACAATGAACTTGTCTAGAGTGAACAAGTCGATGCAACGGCCGTTCAACACAAAATACAAAGTGCAACGGATGAAGGTATTACATTTTCTTTGCAAAAGTATTATATTTCTGACAAAAGTATTACGTTTTACAATGTGTCATTTTTAAATTTTGAGTTCTTGTGCAAGAACAACGAAGGTAAATATAAATAACTTATCCGAATAAAGTTACTACTTTATTACGTTTTTATGATACTTATTGGTTTATATGTGTAACAATGAACTTGTCTTTAGGTGAACAAGTCGGTGGTCGTTATTCTTGAACAAACATCCACGGCAGCGGATGAAAGGTATTACATTTTAGTGCAAAAGTATTATATTTTATAAAAGAATACATTTTATAATGTGGCATTTTCCTGGCTAAGTTATTGCGGATATAAGCGGATTTCGCTTATTGGTGTAAGAAAGAGAACAATTGAAGATATGTATAAGTTGTATCGTGACCATGGTCATGCACTTGGATTTAGTGTGCGTAAATCTGTTTGCTTTCGATGTAGGGACAATGGAGTAGTGATAGAAAAGTGCCGTATGCTCATGTGAAGGAAGGAACAAGAGGACAACAATGGGAAAAACAAAAACTTTTCCTCATACCATACGGTGCAATGTCGTTAAGAGTGAAATTAATTGATGATGGTGTTTATGAAGTCATTAATCACGTGCGGTACATAATCATTCATTCACGAGAGCGGTGGAGCCACCTTCATCATCGAGAAAGAAAGAAAGATTACAAATGAGAAGGTAAAGCTATAGAAGATATGGTATCTTAGGCATGAGACCAACCCGACTCTTATCGATATATGGCACACGGCGGGTGGAGACCAAAGTGTTGGTCATACCATCAAAGACCATTTGAATTTTTTGTAAACCAAATTGAAATTGAAATCAATAGAAGGTGGGATGCACAAACATTAGTAGAAATGTTGTACAAAGAACAAAGTGAGGAAGATGACTTTTATTTTAAGTCAAGTTTGGATGATATGGCCAAAACCGAGGTAATGTATTCTGGAGAGACTTCGATGATGAAGAAGGATTATCAACTATTTGGAGATGTTGTGATCTTTGATACAACATATCGAACAAATAGATATAACTTGATTTGTGCTCCAATAGTTGGCGTCAACCATCATTGGAAAAATGTAATGTTCGGATGTGCATTCTTATCTAATGAGAAGACCGAGTCATTTGTGGCTTTTTGAAGTATTTAAGAAAGCAATGGGAGGCAAATGTCAATCCACATTATTTACCGATCAAGATCGGGCGATTGCTAATACGATAGAAAATGTATACATTTTGAAAATTTATCATATTCATTGGGATATCTCTACTATGTTAAAATTAATAATACTTTATAAGTATAAAATGATACTTTTGTACAAATTTGATACTTTTTCGTTAGTTATCGATACACCGATTTCTTTATTTTCTTGTATTCAAATTAGTAATACTTTATCGAGAAAAATGATACTTTTATTTATAATATTGATACCTTTCACGAAAAATTATGTAGGTTTTCCCACTGGAAACAAAGCTTACGGACTATGCCAATGGCATCTTTTAAAATGCTTTGAGCAAATTTGGGCGAGTTGAAGAGCAACACTTCCTTTTAAAGATACTTTTAGGAAATGCTTGTCGAGGTTGTGCAAATGAAAATGAGTTTGAAGACTCACCGAGTCTATGATTTCTAAGTATGGTTGGAAGATCAAACTTGGTTTTCAACGTTTATATGATCAAAAGACAAATGGTGCGACCACGGAGCAAGAAAGACTTTTCATTTTGGAATATTGTCTTCCAACGAAGTGAAGTACTAATCTTACAATGCTATGGGATTCAATGCAAAAACAACAAAACTTGGCCGAAGATTTTTATGGGATTTTCAAGGAGCTAGTGAAGAATTGGAGAATGAAAGAAGAATATGATGAATTCCAATCCTCAAGATCAATTCAGCTGACTACACTACAATTAAGTTTGGAATGTTAAAGCACGCTTCCGAGGTATATACATTGGACTTTTCAAAGACTTTGAGGCGAGTTTATCGCGCATCAATTTCTACTCTTGTAGTCTAGTTCATCAGGCAGAGATGCGAGTGTTTATGACATTTCTACTCATATTGGGGATGGGGACATAAGCCAGTGTGTGATGTATGATCCTTTAAGAAAAATGATCACTGCTCTTGCAAAGAAATTTGAAGAATGTGGTATTTTGTGCTGCCATTCCATGGTACTTCATCTTCATTCTCAAGTCAAGATACCGAGAAATGTATATCATAAAAAGATGGACAAAGAATTGCGAAATCAAGTATGGGACAAGTTAACTAATAGAATTGAAAAGCTGACAAACTTTAATGATTGTATTCATGGCCATGAAATGGCGAAAAATATTATGATCTTGTGTTGAAATGTCAGGGAATGAAGAAGCAAGGAGAATCATTGAGGAAGGATATAACAGGGGATTATACGCTTATTATCGCATTGAATAATCCAGCTTGGATTTCATTGAGCAAAATGAATCATCTATTTGTTTCAAGTTCGTCTACATTACAAGATCTACTCGTTCTATTACGAAGGAAAGAAAAAGGATAAAGGCGGGTTTCGAAGGAAAGAAGAAACTAGTGATTTGTCTAATTCTATTCAAGCAATGAGTTTGGTTCCAGACTCCAAATGCTCGATTATTTTAGTGGGAAAATACCTTTGCCCCTGAGGACTACATTCATTTTAAGTAATACTTTTATAGTTCAAATAGTAATATTTTTGAAATTATTTATATCTTTTACACTCTTGCTTGTCTTGATGCAAATGTATCTACTTAAAGTATTAAGCAGTGGCTTCATCTCCAAGTTAAGAGGAATGACTGCTGTCAAAGTGCAAAAATACTTTTAGCAATGC